>CANXYI011736550.1:0-10433 GCA_948208565.1 Hura crepitans
TTCCTAAATCAATGTCACTAAGGTCCATGTGAAATTTTAGCCCAAAAGTCAACTATTGACTTTTTGGCACTATTCACGGTGCAAATAAAATATTCCGAAAAAATACCAGATGACTTCAGAAAATTCTGATTCCTTTTTCAACATACTAAATAGATTTTTTGAGGTTCAGGGTATGGCATTTTCGAGACTATCTGGGTACATTCCTAAGTCTCCAACTGTCCGGGTCTCAAAATATTTTTATCTCCGGAATTGATAGTTTATAACCTAAAAGTAATTATTGGTTTTGCTAAAAATTTTAATTCATTCGTTTTGACCCTTTTCAAGCCCGTTAAAGTTTTATGAACAATATGTCAGTCATCAGTATCGAAATGATGACCTGCACCACGGGGAACATCAATCGGGTTCCGAACGCACTGTTCATAAGACGTCGACAGGCGGACGTTAGGACCACGCTTAGGCGGATAGGAAACCCATCCCATATCGGAATGGAGGGAAGATGGTAAAGACACATTCCCTTGCAGACTCGTTTTGGGTAAAGGGGTGGTTCGAATTTCGTAGGAACTCCAGAGTTAAACGTGTTTGGACCAGAGCAGTACCAAGATGGGTGACCACTTGGGAAGTCCTTCCCTTTGGTCAAGAACAAAATCGTGAAGGGCAGTGGCCCAAAGCGGACAATATCTGCAAAGGGGTGATAGGGGTATTACAGAGCAAACCCAACCAAAATAGAAAAAGGAAGTAGTAAGTCATGCCCCTAGTGTTATGCAAGAAGCAGCTAAGTCGAGTGATGTTGTATGTCGTCCACCACCTTAGGCACAGTTACAGTAACCAAGTTAGACATCATCTATATTGCTACCACAGATTGTGGAGTTGTTGAGACATGTAATAGTATTTATGACTATTGCATATCCTATGAGGGAAGAAATGCGAGAAAGGAATGAACTCTCCCAAGAGGAGAGGCAATATACAACAGGCCAGCCTAGTTCAGAACCCAGTGCTAGAAAAAGGCCAAGAGAGGCTCAGGCTCAATCGGGGCATCAGATGTATAGATCCTCTTCGCTAGCACCTAGTGTTCCAGTAGTAGTAACTATAAACATGCCCTCGACCTATGGCATTTGTACTAGAAGGCATTGCAGGAGGTGTAGATAGACAAGAGTAATAGAATGCTTCCTTTGAGGGGTTAGAAACCATTTTAGGAGAAATTGTCCCCAAATGTAGATAGGAAGGGCTGTCTACACCTAGACATCAATAGTTACCAAACGTACACCCCTAACTTGCCAAACTTGTAACAGGCTACATTGCGATAAGTGTTGGCAAAGGAGACCAGGGAGATGTTTTAGTTGTAGGTCTAGAGATCATTATAGATAAGAATGTCCCCAGAGACTAGCAGAGGGTGCCTATACATAAGCATCCATAGCAGCACCATAAAATGGGGTGTAGGGACAAGCTAGAGGACACCCACTTAATATTAGCCTCTTAATAAGGTCTAAGGTAGGATTAAAGGCCCATACTTTAACTAAACAAGATGCTATTAGAGCTCACAAAGAATAAGATGCTTTAGAGACTATTACTGGTACATTATATTTATTTGATGTTTTAGTTTTGACATGAACATATTTGAGATCTACACATGTTTATGTCTGCACTATACTAGCACATGATAGGGGACTAGAACCTGAACATGTAAGGTTAGACATGTAAGCTAGAAACCCTAGTGGCCAGAGAGTGGCTGTAAATAGGGAATATGTATACCTTGACAATTAGTGATTCATATACAATTGTTTCTATTAATCTTATTAGAATACTCTTCTCTGAATTTGATATTATCCTCAAAATGGATTGGTTATTTGAATATTTAACCATTGGTTAATTGTAACCATAGGAATCTAACCCTCTAAATTGTAGTGGGATATGAACAGATAGTTGTGGGTGAGAGACACTTATTAAATAATCTCATTACAGTGGTAATAGCAAGATGACTCATCCATAAAGGTTAAGAAGTTTATCTAATACATATCTTTGACATCAGAACTTCCACGTCCCATCTTGAATAGGCTCTAATTATGTCTAAATTCCATATGTGTTTTCTAGGAAGTTGCCAAGATTGCCTCCTCAAAGAAATTTTGATTTAGGAATTGGAGTGTATTCTAATATTTCTCCTGCACCTATGATTCCCTATGGAACACCTATAGAATTGAGAGAATTAAAGGTGCAATTGTAAGAAATGGTAGAAAAGGGTTTGTAGACTCAAGGTATCACTTTAGGCAGCCCCATGTTATTTGTAAAGAAGAAAGATGGACCGTCACGGCTATATATTAAGTATAGATGACTGAACAAGGTAATTGTGAAACCAAACACCCTTTGCTGGGAATTTATGATCTCTATGATTTGCTTGAAGTGCTGGTATATTTCTTCCTAACTGATATGAGATTAAGATACTACCAGCTGAGGAGTAAGAAGGCTAACATCCCTAAAACTACTTTTAGAACCTAACACAGGCATTATGAGTTTTAGTGATGCCATCTAGGCTTTGGGAGAGAGATAAGTATGGGGATCAGATAAACAAGGTTAATAAGTGGAAACCTAGCTATAAAAGACACGTACTTTAAAGAATAGTGCAGAATATTAGTGTTGTATAATTAAAAAGTGAAATGAAAGGGATTTAAGATATTTGGTGAGATTAGCATAAGTGAATATAATAAGAGGGATATAAGCACGTTGAGGTTATAAAGTCGACTATCAAAGTTCGATGAGGGTTGTTTTCTTTCTTTGATTGCATTCATTTTCGGGCCAGGGCATTGCATTTTGATACAAACTGCACATTGACATTAATACCATTTAACCATTTTTTGCATAACATTTTTCTATCATTACATACCATCCATAAAATTGAGCATGGCATGTGATAGCTCGAATGTGAAGGGACTTGATAGGATTCAAATAATGAAAAAAAAAAAAACCAATGTCACTAGGAATGACTAGATAAGAAAATACTATAAGAGACAAATAAGACACCTTACAAGGGTTGTGTAAGATTGAGTAGTGACTAAAAGGTGTAATAATAGAGTATCATGAGGAAAGAAGAACAAATTATTGTTTAAGCCTTAAGAGGGGAAGATTGTTAGATATAAACAGAGTAAGGGTGGATATTTGTACTACCATAATATGACGTACATATCTAGTATGGATGACCTAAGATTGTGAATATAAAGGAGGTATACACAACTCCTAATACTAGATATCCCAATAATATAAGGAGATACTTGGACTTGAAGCCCCACTAATGGTGGTAAAGATAAAAAGGAGATGTAGCAGAGTATATAAATAAATGCTTAACCTGTTAACAAGTGAAACCAGAGTATTAGGTTCCTTCTGGCTTACTGTATCTTATATCAATGTCAAAATGAAAGAGAGAAAAAGGGCACAATGGGTTCTATAATGAGACTGCCTATAACTAAGAATAAAGGGGATATTGTTTTAATGGTTGTAAATTGATTGACTTACAGTACAACATTCTACCCTCAAATAAATAGACAATACAAAAGAGTGACATCTAAGTGTTACAGGGGAACCTAAAGAACAGATGAAAGCTCGATACCTATATCTAATTACACTAAGTAATTTTGGGGATAAAATTTCTTAAGAGGGGAAGAACTATAATGCTCGTAAGTCGAGGCTCTGTAAATAGTACCCCAAGGCTCAAAAAGTGTGCCTAGAGTGTCGGGTCACCTTTACGAGGCCTGAGGTAGGATGTACTAGACATTAAACTTTAAGAGGCTTGAAAATGGTAAAAATAACTTAATTTAAAAATTTAGCTGAACCATAAAATTATTTTAGGTCATAGGCTCAGATTGAGCCAGGCCAGGAATGACCTGTGATATGCCCAAACGAACCTAAAAATATCATACCCTAAAGGTTAAAAAATTGTAATTAGGCTATTGGAGAAGGAATTTTAATTTTTTGAGGTCCTTTAGGGATTTTTTGAAATTTTTAATAAAACCGGGATATTATGAGAATTTTGCTAGCCCATCGCTTGAAGGAAATTGGCCATGAAATTTTTCATGCCCCTAAATGCATATATTTAAGGATTTCTTAAATAAACACAACAATTTTTGGAGGTCCGAATGAAATTTTAAAATTCCCCAAAATTATGCCGAAAATTTGAGATTCTCGAGAATTTAATTCACCTACTTCCCGAAGGAATTTTGCAATGAAATTTTATAAGCCTCTAATTGGGCCTAATTAAGGATTTTAGGAATAAACAAGATAATTTTTTGATATCCAAATATTTTTAAAAACTCCATGAAGTTTTAGCTTTGATTTTTTGAAAAACTGAGTTCCAGGGCACTCGGGTGGCACATGTCGTGACTCGAGGCACCCCAGCACTCCCACCAGCAGCCTGGACAAGTGGCTAGCCCCACTCGAGTGCCTCCTAACCCACATCCACACACCTCCACTTTCTCTTATTCTTTTTTCTTGATAGTGGTGATTTCTTGCTAGAATTAATGTGGATGTGACACTTCCTACTAAATTACTGAAGAAATCCGATAAGTGGTACACTTCCCACTAGGTCAGCCATCCTAAAATTTCTTCGGGGTTCATTCGTTTAACTTATATAGATAATTTATTTGATTTATCATATGTTGCCTAATTATCTATGTAATCGTGAGCCCATATTACTCAGGGTACATTTATTCTAGAAATCCATTTGACAGACCATTATACCCTTTTTAGAAATCTAGGCAACACAATGGTTACCTGGGTGACATCCTAAAAATTGTCCACTTGTAACCCACTTCTAATATCATTATTATCAATCTTATCCACTTCTGGACTCTTCTAGTCCTCCTAGCATCACTATCACATAAGGTCTCAAGCCCACAATAGTACAGTCAAAGCAAAATTTAAACCCTTTAGATATCACACAACTTAAACATTCATAACATAAAAGGCGAATTAATATACATTCTGTTTTTCTTAAATTTATAGACTTCCACAGCTTCTAAGCATGCTGAACACATAACCTACAATTTTTACATGAGAGCCTACTATTTACACTAAAATACTCAAAACTTAGACCTTTACTGTCTCCATTGCTACACTGTATGTACTTTAAGGCTTAACCGCTATCCCTACGCACCAAAACACTGGTACGCTAAGTATACAACTCATTGGTCAATTTAAAGCATTTAAAAAATGTCACAAGCAGACATTCATACGCAATTATTAATATGACAGTGAGGAGATGATGTAAACATGCCATGACAAGTATACCAGGTAATCTCAAGCAGCTTACTTTATATGTTAAGTAATTTACCACATTGCCATTGTGATGATTTCATTCAGTTTATTCCATAAATCCATTATTTTTAGGTGTATTATCTAGATTATTAAATAGGGCCAACTAGATTGATGACACTTACAAACACTGGACTAAGAGGGAACTGAAAAAGTGTGCAGTGGCTTACATTTTGAATCCTGACTACTACACCGGCTTTATATAGCCATAGGGATCAATTCACATGAACCTCCCAAAAATAAGCAATTAAGCATAGGGATTAGTTCATAGACCTTCCAAGGTAATTTATCATTATCATCATGTCAAATAATCCATCTTGGTCTACCTCGTAGACTAGTGCAGTGGCCCCTTTAGGGACCTTCGCCATTGCATCAGCCTAGTCTAATATACAGACAATAATGCTAGTAATATAGTGGTCTACCCTGTAGGCTAGTGTAGTAGCCTAATTATGGACCTTGATCACTACACCAACCTAGTCTAATAACCTAACAATCTAGTAGCTGTTAATCCCTAAGTTAACAGGTTAACCTATCCAGTAGATGTCTAACCAATAGGCCAGTTGACTTTATTTAATGTTCATTTTTCTAATGATCATCATTTTATAATATTTAATAATGTTTAACAATCAGTTATGAATTTATTTTGACAGTCAAAATTTGACCTGGATAGTTACAAGTCATTTTTGGTACTACCGGATAATTACAAGTCTATTTTTCTAAGCTAAATTTAAGTCAAACCTATAGGCATAATTAAGTCCATTTTATTTCATTAATTAAGGTCCAATTATGTGCATGTCATAGATCATATTTAGGGTAAGTTTCGAGGGGCCCTTTCATAAGATAGCTATAGGTTATTTTACGCATCCAGTATACTATTATAAGCTTGTAGCTACTAATTTTTGGGCAGCTTGTTATACCCCTTTTTATGCCAAGTCAATAGGTCATTGTAGGCTCAAATTCATGTCGCCACATCCATTCATAATAGCCTCAATTCCATTGGAATCAAATGCACAAAAGGTCCACGAATTTAGGTTTACTTACATGCCATATCAAGTTTTTAAGTAGGCCAATTGTCATCACCTAGTTCAGGTTAATTTCAAGCTATATTTACCATAAATTCTAACTAATTTTCTTAGCACTATATAAACATATCCTTGCCACATCTTTCACACATGTGCACCCATTTCATCTCAAGGTTATATCTACCATTTCATGTTTACTATACCATATCATTTCACACACATATGTCATGCCACAACAAGTCCCTTATACCTATTCTTCCATGTACAACTCTTGTCTAAAGTAGACAATAATTACAAAAATGCCTTTGCTCATGCTTAGTTACATATATGAGCATCATGGCATATTACAAGCATATAAGTATACCTACACTCTACATGTCATGCCACCCAATTCATCTCTCGGCCATATTTAAGATATAACCATACACATACATTTCTCCATAGGTCATCACACATACATGCCTTATAAAATTATTCTAATATAAATATATATATATATATATATATATATATGTAATAGTAAATTTTATGTCATGCATCGCATACCATTACACTCTTCGTAAGGTGACCTAAAAATAACCTTAGATTATTTTTATAGCATGTACACAAGTGATTCAAATTATACTTCATTCCATGACATAATAAATCCATTATGGTTCCCTCATACTATTTCCTTTTTCATGCCATTTTTGCAAGGCATCTTTCAATGGTTCTGCTAACATGTATTCATGCATTTTATATACCACACCCCTCCTTAATTATACACCTACATTAAACCTATTGCATGCAAATGTTGTGTTACACAATCTATGCTTATTGTAGCTTACCATGCCCATACAAAATTCCCCACACCATCATGCTTAACTCATATGCCTACCTCTCGGTCAAAGCCCACTTATGGCCATACCTATATCCTTTCCAACATTTTACTACACATATACAAATTATGACCTCATTCAAGCACCCACATGTATGCATGAAAGACATTTCATATGTCCCGTGCTAGGACATCACACATAAGTGTCTTGGCTACACTATGTTCACACATACATATATTTATTTTCATGCAATTTCCACCTCTACAAGGCACCACCTTAACTTACTGCACCTCACATCCCATGGCCACATTGGTAGCTCATCATCCATGAATGCTTTCTCCCTACTTCACACACTAGCTACTATTTTAGCATACCAAATTATAGGAACACTCACAATAACAAGTTTATACCTCTAATTAGTCACCTATCCTATTTTCATACATAATTGGCTAACAACATACACTTAAAATTAAGGTGGCACACTCTAAATGAATTAATTCCACTTACCTCTTAGAGTTTCAACAACCTTTCCTCACTAGATTTCATATGGAATTCTTTTTCACCTTTAAATCTCCACCACATGCCACCAATAACAAGTTCCCTTTAAAATTTATATAGGCTCTTAATTAGAATTCTAAAGATACAATAGATCTTAAAATGGAGAAAACTACTAGAAACCAACATAAAAAAAGGAAGGAAATTAACTTACACATAAAATTCTTCCTCACGCCACATTATGTTTTTCCAAGCTAAGAGGGATTTCCTTCAACTTTTATTAGAAACTTTAGCCACCTAATGCCTCATAGGCCAATTTATGCATATTTATTAGAGTTTTTAGTGAGGTTTAAGTGATGAATGGTGGAGGAAATTGGCCCCAATAGTGGTGATTTCTTGCTGGAACTGACGTGGGCAGTAAAGTTGGGAAAAAAGAAGAAGAGAAAGTGGAGGTGAGTGAATGTGCGCTAAGTGGCACCCAAGTAGGGCTAGCCACCTATCCACCTACTAGTATGAATGCTGAGGTGCCTCAGGTCACGACACGTGGCACCTGAGCATCCTGAAACTCGATTTTTTTGGAAAATTAGAATTGAAACTTTAGGGAATTTTTAAAAATCACTTGAACATCAAAAAATTATCTCGCATAAAATCCTCAATTAGGACCAATTAGAGGTTTATAAAATTTTGTACCAAAATTCCTTTGGGAAGTAGGTGAACTAAATTCTTAAGAATCTCAGTTTTTTGGCAAAGATTTAAGGAATATTAAATTTCACCCAAACCTCCAAAAATCATTGTGTTTGTAAAAATTCTCAAATACCCTTATTTAAGGGCACACAAAATTTTACAATCAAATTCCTTCGAGATATAGGCTAGCAAAATTCTTGTAATATCTCCATTTTGCCAAATTTTCAAAAAATCCCCAAACGACTTCAAAAAATTAAAATTTCTTCTCCAATGGCCTAATTACAATTTTTAACCTTTAGAGTATGATGTTTTTAGGTCCATCTAGGCACATCCCGGGTCATTTTCGACTCGAATCAATCTGAGCCTATAGCCTACTAGATTGCAGCCTAAGATAATTTATTGGTTCTACTAAATTTTTAAATTAAGTTGTTTTCACCCCTTTCAAGCCTCTTAAAGTTTAATTGCTAGTACATCCTACCTTGGGCCTTGTGAAGGTGACTCGGCACTCTAGGCACACTTTTTTGGCCTCGAGGTACTATTCATAGAGCCTCAACTTATAAGCATTATAGTTCTTCCCCTCTTAAGAAATTTCATCCCCGAAATTACTGTGTAATTAGATGCAGGTATCGAACTTTCATCTATTCTTCAGGTTCACCTGTAACACTTAGGTGTCATTCTTTTGTATTGTCTATATGTCCAATGGCAGAATGTTGTACTATAAATCAATCTATTTACAACCATTAAAATTGTAATGCTCGTGCACCAAGGCTCCGAAAACAATGCTTGAGACCTAAAAAGGGCACTCGGTGTGCCAAGTCACTGGCACGGATCCCGAGGCGGGCACATTTCCTAATAAACTTCACAAGCTTGAAAAAGGGTGAAAAGGACCTCAATAAAAATTTTAGCAGAACCAATAACTCATTTTTGGCTGTAAGCTACCTAACGGGCCAATAAAAAATTTTCGGGCTGAGACTAACTCGAGATGTGCTCTAACGAACCCAAAAATAGTAAACCTTGGAGATTAAAAATTACACTGAGTCTAATGGTGAAGGAATTTTTGGAATTGAAGGCCCTTTGTAAATTTTCGTGATATTTTACGTTGGCGCGAAAACTGAGGCAGTCTGAAAACTATCCTATCAGAGGAATTAGGCCATAAAAATTTACGAGCATGCAATTGGGATTAAATAAGGAATTTGAAAACAAATGGCACAATTTTTTTGACATCGTTTGGGATTTTTCAGGTTTTCAGCAGAACTGTAATTTCCCTAAAATTTTGCTAGCCTAGTTCCTAAAGGAATTAGGCTATGAAACTTTATAGGCCTCTAATTAAAGGTATCTGAGGATTTTAGAAATTTTTAGAGGTCCAAGCGGCCATAGAAAAATTCCCAAAGTTCTGCTGCAAATCGAGTTGCCGTGAAATGCTCAATTTTTAATTTGAGTACTTTCGATGGAATTTCACTGCGAAATTTTGTAGGTATGAGATCGGGGTTAAATGATGATTTTTGGAATAAACCGCACATTTTTTTGATAACCGTATGATTTAAAAAAATTCTCGAAGTTAGCAGCCCCATATGTTTAGGAATTCGAATCCCAAGGTGTTCGGGAGCACTGTAACGTGAACCGAGGGCCCTCTAAGCCCATTCAGCCACTGTGCCACATGGCTAAGTCTATTAGATGACACTTGGCCACTAACTCCTTCCACTCAAGCCCACTTTTCTTTCTTTTCTCTCTCTTTTCCATTTCTTGTGCTGGTCACATTCTGTTCCTTCCTCCATCCTTCTTTAGTTGCCAGCCTACCTCTCACTTTGTAAAGCCACTCAAAAATTCCTTGATATAATTAGTTGAAGAAAATTGAGGTGGATGACCTTTTATTAGCAAAGGGAAATCTCAAAGAGGGAGTGAAGGATTTCAAAGCTAGAGTAAGTTAATTCTTGAATTTTTGTTTGGATTCTTAGAAGCTTCTTCCTTTTAAGCATAATCAAGATTCTGTGGTGATTCTGTGTGTTGGATTTTGGTGTTTATGTGAGAAGAAAGGATAAAGGATAGCAAAGGATACCAAATGCAAGTGGAAAGGAAAGTAAGATGATGATTGATGAGAGAGTGAAGGAGCAAAGAAAGG
>CANXYI011736581.1:0-11423 GCA_948208565.1 Hura crepitans
ACATGTAAACATACCATTTTTATACACATAAACATACCAAAATTGCACAATTTCATAAGGTAAAATGTATGAATCATTAAATCCACTTACTCAAGCCTCCAAAATGGTCCTAATCCCTTCCTCAAGCTTGGCCTTCTCTCATTTCTACAACTTCTCCTTCTTTGTCTATAAACATACACATAGTTCATAAAAAATTGCACCCAAAATTCTACACATGACCAAAATTAATTCTAAGCTTACAAATACACTAAATAATCTAAATTCTTTCTTAGAAAAATACTAGGAAATAAAAGCAATCCCTTTTACTCACATTGGTTAATATTCACTCAAAGAGGAATTCTCTCTCTTTAAGCCCACCTAAGGCTATCTTTCACTAAAATTAGGATGAGTGGAGAGTGGAGATGATTTTAGTATAATTAGGTATGTAAATTATAGTGATTAAGTGAGAAAAAAGAAGAAATAAAATTAGGGTTATAAAGAGGGAGAGTGGTGTCGGTTAAGGGGAAGGAAGAAGAATTTGGCTGATTTAAATGACTTAAGGTCCATCCTTAAGTAGGGAATAGAGGGTTAGATGAGTGCCAAGTGGCAAATGAATGGCTAGGATTAATTCCTAGCAAAATTCTCTCTAAAAATTCATGTCTCATGCTCCAAATCTCAAAAAATTTAGCTAATGACTCTAAAAATCATCAAAATCGGTATTTTAATTATCCCCTCAAAAATAAAAAATTTTCCAATAAAAATTATTTTTTTAGGTCAAGATGTCATAAATTAATTTCATTTAATTACTTCCCGATCTTAGAAAATTCTAAAACTAGTTTCATTGGCTTAGTTAGAATTTTTAACCATCAAGTCATGCTATTTTTTGAATTGCTGAGCACTTTTAAAATAACTTTTCATTCAACTTCAACTAAATCACTATTTATGGGATATTGGTAAGCAAACTTTGCAGTCAAATTTAACCCCTTAAATGACTTCTATTTGGTCCTAAATTTAACCCTTAATTATGTTTTAATTAATTTTATCATTCTATGACCTTAGTTCATCCTGAGTTCTTGAAAGTACTATTCAATGTTTAGGTATCCCTATTATGGTAGCCCTAAACCTAGTTTATTTGCTATAGTAGGAGATATTTATCCTATTTTTCCAGGGAGAAGATAGGGCAAAAACGGGTTCTATTGCTAAGCCTTTTAGGCAAGAATTATGAGATTTGCTAGATTGCTTATAACAATTGGGAAGCAAGAAATGGACTGTTAGGCATGTTGAGTATGTGGATTAGACTATTGGGCTTAGGTAGCTCAAGCCCAACACCTTTTCCTTCTTTTTTTTGTATTATTTTTTTATAATCTACATTTTATATTTGTATTTGTATTTTCTTTATTTGTAACTATATTTTTAATTTATTTTTTGGAGATTTATAAAAAATTTATTATTTTATATTTTGAATTAAATCTAATTAATTAGTTTCATTCATCTTTTTTTGTTTCATTATTTTGCCTATTGTGACACCCCCTACCAGCTTTTTAAAGAAACTTGACAGGTGATGTACTTCCCAATAGGTTACCCATCCTAGGATTTATCTAGAGGTAAACTCCTTAACACTTATGGATTGTTCTAGAACTCTATTAGGTTTTACTTAGATGTCTAGTCTAATCCTTAATCATATTCATACATGGTCTGATAGACTTAGAAAAACCATTTACAGACACTTTCTAGGTCATAGAAAATAGGGCAGCATAATGGCTACCTGGGTGACATACCAAAATTTTTTTTCACCTATTAAAAGCACTTTTATAGGCAAAAAATCCATAAAGCTCTATCTGGACCCTTCCAGTCCCCCAGTTAACATCAACACATAGTATACATATATCATAATCATACACATAGGGCTTTAGGCCCATAGATATCAAATCACAAGCAAACTAAACAAACACAATACCTGCCTATATACATCACACCTAGGTTTTATATACAGATAAAGTACTTTTAAGCACGCTAACCTAAACCTACAGGATTTACATGAGTGTCCCTACTAAAAAGAAAAACAACTTCCTTTACCCTTCAACACTTGTATGGCTACACTGTATGATCACTAAGGTTGGCTTACTTCTCCTTGTTACCTGTACACCACAACATTGGTACATTGAGTATAAAACTAAGTAGTGAATTTAAACCATTTAAAACATGCAATATGCAATAATACACACACACAAGCATAAAAATAATTGTCTAGGTGTAGTGTGTGAGTAACATATCAGATGTTTGATGTCATTTAGATAATATGTCATATTTTCTTCATAATTACCAAAATGCCACTAGGGTTCATTTATTAACTTTATCATCAAAAATTTCCATCAATTAATTTAAATTTACATTTTACTCTATTTCAAGTCCTTTTCATAGGCCCAACTAGATAGACAACAATTACAGACACTAGACTAAGAGGGAACTAAAAAATGTGCAGTGGCCTATATTTTGAACCCTAACTGCTGTACCGGCCTAATACAGCCATATGAATTAGTTTATAGGAACCTCTCAAAGGGAAAAATACTGAGTAATTGTGCATAGAGATCAGCCTATAGACCTCTCAAGGGTACTGATCAAGTCAAATAATTCCTCTGGGTTTGCCCAACAAACTAGTGTAGTGGCCCCTTTGCAGACCTTCGTTGTTGCATCGACATAGTCTGATATACAATCATAAGTGCTAGCAATAAAGAGTGTCTATCCTATAGACTAGTGCAGTGGCTCAATTATGAACCTTGGCCAGTACATCGGCCCAGTCTGATAAATAGACAGTCTAACAACTGCTAATCCCTAAGTTGATCGATCAACCCATTCAGTAGGTCTCTAACTAATGGGCCATTTGACTTCATTTTAAGTTCATTTCTCTACTGATCATCATTATAATATTACAAGTTGAAAAATAAGAAGTTAAAATTTTTATCAAACAATCAATTTTTGACTTAGACAGTTACAGGTCATTTTTAGCCTTGCCAAGCAATTACAGGAAAATTTTATGTAACATTTTAACTCATTTTTGAAGGCATAATCAAAAACATATTAAATCAAGTCTATTCTATAATTTTGGCTCTATTATCACATGCTAGGCAGTTAATTTAATTATAATCACAAAACCATTTTTAATGGAACAATTATAAGTCATTTTACCTATATGCGATGGCCATTTTAGGTAAATTTTAGGTCCGTTTCTAGTGCCACTTGCACTCATAATCATGCTTTTCCATAGGCTTAAAGCCAAACCCAAGTGAGTATGTCAAATTGCCATATAAATGGCTTCCATGCCAAGTTACATAAACATCACAAAATAGGTCACTTTAAAGTACACTTTCTGCCTAAAATAAATCAATTTACAAGTCCACTTTTCATACCATTTTAAGCCACTTTCAAGTTCATTTTTTAGCCTTTTTTCCATGCTTTAAAAGTGTCCCATATGTTATTCATTCATCCCATACTAAGCATGCACATTCACCTAGATCATGCCATATACATAATGCCACATTCATGCCATAAATGTTATGTCATTACATATACAATTGCTAGTTAGGCCATACCTTATTTTCATGCCAATTTACCTTGCAAAGCTTTTAGCCAAAAGCTTGAACTTGCCTTACACATGCTTTTAATCACATTCAACGCACATATACACATTTAAACATCACATAAGCATGCCTACACACACATTATGCCTTTACCATGCAAACTAAGCCAACACACACTATGATCATGCCTCGACCACATTACACACACACTCACACAAGCTTTATTTCACTAATCTCTTTACTTACACCTATCATGCCATCCTTAGCTAGCCATATTCCATACAACATGCAATTAAACATGCCACACACTTAGCATACCCACTAAGGAACCTCTCGGCCAAAAGGAAGCACACACCAAAACTCACAATTCTCACTACCTACACCTATAATTCAAGTATCATTCATGTCATATATCTTTGAGATTATGCCAAAACTACTTTAGCAATCCATGAACACCTCCCATACCACACACACACCTCTCAGCCAAATAGGAAAATCACCCTTCTATGTATTCCTTTCATTATATTAGCATCCTAATCATGCCTTATACATAACATTAGCCTAAATATGTAACTAAATAACTAATTCACACACATTAGCCATAATTCACACCATTTCCATATAAGAAATCCTAACCTATCACATACAGATTCCATCATTCATGCCTTAAATTCACTTACCTCACTATCAAAGAGTTAAATTCCACACTTCAAGCTTGAAAGAAGTCACCAATTCCTCATTTCTTCCTTAGCTTCCATTCACACCATCTTCCCTTCAAAAATCACACTTACCCAAATCAAATTCCAATCATATAGGTGTTCTTAGAATTATCAAATTTCTTAGGAAATAAATTAAAAATGGCTAAAATACTTACACATCAAAAGTTGCCCTTTTAGTCCTTTTTGATGTACACCTTAGCTTTCTTGAATTTTCTTACAATCTAGGGACTTCGATGGCTTCCAACACATTCAAATATCAACTTCCAACACAATTATTGGATTATGGTGGTAATAGGCAAGGGAAAAGCTTGCTTTAAGGAATCAAAATTAAGGCTTTTTGCTGGAAATGGCATCGGGACAACAAAAGGGAGAAAGAAGAAGGAAGAAGGAAGAAGAAGGGGTAAATAGATGCCAAGTAGGCATTTAAATGGCAAATAGGGGTTTATATAGGTGGTGAGATGGCACGGGTGGGGCCCACATGCCACCTAAACAACTCAAAAAAACTCGATTTTGACAAAACTTGGGGAATTTTAAAAATTCACTCGAACCTCTAAAAATCATTGCATTTGTTTTTAAAAATCCTCAATTAGTCCCATTTAAAGGCTCGTAAAATTTCATGGCCAAATTCGACCAACAGGACAATTAACCAATTTGCTCAATTTATGTGTAAAAACCCCGAAATTAAGAAAATTTGCAAACCTCAAAATTCAAAAATTGTGTCACCAATGGGTGTAGGGGAATTTTTAACCTTCAAGGTATGGCTTTTTTAGGTTTGTTTGGGTACATCCTAGGTCATTCCCAGCTCGACTCTATCTAAGCCTATGGCCCATTAATTTACAACCTAAAATAATTTATTGGTTTTGCTAAATCTTTAAATTAAGTTAATTTCTTCATTTTATGGCCCCTCTAAGTTTCATGACTAGTACCCCTACCTCAAGCCTTGTGAAGGTGACCCAGCACTCCGAGAACACTTTTCGGCCTTAGTGGTACTGTTCATAAAGCCTTAACTTACAGGCATTATAATTCTTCCCCTCTTAAGAAATTTAATCCTTAAAATTACCTGGAGTAAAAAGGTGTGGATATTGAGCCATCATCTGCTCTTCAAGCTTCCAAGTAGCTTCTTTTACATTGTGATGCCTCTAGAGAATTTTAATCAAAGGAATAACTTTATTCCTCAACTACTTCACTTATCTAGCTAGTATCTATCTTGTTTCTTCTTTGTAGCTCAAGTTTAGCTATATTTCCACATCTATTTTTGGTACTATGTGGAAGGGATCTGATTTATATCACCTCAACAAATAGACATGAAACGCATAATGAATCTGTGATAATTCAAATGGTAAAGCTAGCATGTATGCTAGAGGTCCACTCACTCTGTGATCTCATATGGTCCAATGAATCTAGGGCTTAACTTCCCCTTTTTCCCAAATCTGAGAACTTTCTTCCATAAGGACACCTTTAAAAACAATTTCTCACTAATAACATACTCAATATCCCTCTACTTTAGATCAGCATAGGATTTCTGCCTATCAACTATAGCTTTCAGTATCTCTCTAATCGCCTTAACCTTTTCCTCTGCATCTCTAATAAGATAAACTCCTGATATCTTATTTTCTCTAATCTCACTCTAGCACAAAGGAGTTCTAAATTTCCTGCCATACAATACTTCATATGAGGCTATGCCCAAACTATTCTAATAGCTATTGTAGTAAGCAAACTTAGCTAGAGACAAGTATTGATCCTAGTTGCCTTTAAATTCAATAGCACAGCTGCATAACATATCCTCGAGCATTTTTATCACTCTCTCTGATTATCCGTCTATCTGAGGATGGAAGGCTATACTGTAGGTCAATCTAGTGCCTAAAGCTTCATGCAACTTCTTCCAAAACTTAGAAGTGAACCGAGGATCTTTTTCAGAAATGATTGCCATAGGTACACCCTGAAGTCTAACAATTCCATCAATGTTCAATTTAGCCAACTTTTCCAGTAAGTAGTCCATTCTGACAGGGATAAAGTGAGCTTTCTTGGTCAATTTGTCAATAATCACCCATATAACATCACATTTGCCTCTAGTTATAGGCAATCCCATTGCAAAATCCATTGTTATCTTTTCCCACTTCCACTTTGGTATTGCTATAGGATAAAGCAATCTAGAAGGAACCTAATACTCAGCCTTTACCTACTGACATGTTAGACATCTAGCAACATTCTCTACCATATCTCTTTTCATGCCTGACCACCAATACTGAGACTTCATATCCAAATACATCTTATTACTACCAAGGTGTATAGAGTAAGGAGCTTCATGAGCCTCCCTTAGTATGTGTAACCTCAGGTCATCTATACTAGGTACAGACAACCTACCCTGATAATACAAACATCTATCCTCTCTCAAATCAAATCCTAGTGCCTTCCCCTCTTAGACTTTACTTACCAGTTGCATCAGTGACTCATCTCTACCCTGTGCTTCCTTTATTTATTGTCTAAAGTCTGGTTTAATCTATGACTTAGCCAATACAACATTCTTCTTAGTATACTGTAATCTAGCATTCATAGATCTCAAAGTCACTATGAATTTCATGCTTAATGCATTTGCCACTACATTAGATTTTCCTGGGTGGTAATCTACTAAGCAGTCATAATCCTTAATTATCTCCAACCATCTTCTTTACCTTAAGTTAATTTCTTTTTATGTCAAGAGGTATTTCAAACTCTTGTGGTTAGTGTAAATGTAACATTTCTCACTATATAAATAGCGCCTCTAAATTTTCAAAGCAAAAATAATAGCAGCTAACTCTAAGTCATGAGTAGGATAATTCTACTCATGTGGTTTTAACTACCTTGAAGCATATGATACTACCTTTCCTTCTTGCATTGACACATAACCCAAGCCATTAAGTGAGGCATCATAGTACACTACAAAGTCCTTACCCTATTTAGGTTGAATCAAGATAGGAGATTTTTTCAACATCTTTTTTAGTTTCTCAAAACTAGCTTAACATTCTTCATCCCACTCAAATTTCACATTCTTTCTAACCAATCTTGTCAAAGGGGCTGCAATCAAAAAGAATCCCTTTAGAAACCTTTTGTAATACCTAGCTAATCCTAAGAAAGTCCATATCTCTATCACATTCCTCGGAGGTTCCCACTCTAACGCTACCTTAACCTTGCTAGGGTCTACTCTGATGCCCTTTGCTAACATTATGTACCCCAAAAAAGCTACTTTAGTCAGCTAAAAGTCACACTTACTCAGCTTGGCATACAACTGCCTCTCCCTCAGAGTCTACAACATAACCCATAGATGTTGTTTATATTCCTCCCTGGTCTTAGATTATACCAGAATATCATCAATGAATATTACTACAAACTTATCTAAGTAAGGTTGAAATACTCTATTCATTAAGTTCATGAAGGCTGTCGAGGCATTTGAAGACCAAAGGGTATCACTAAGAACTCATAGTGCCCGTATCTAGTTCTAAATGCAGTCTTAAGAATGTCAGCTTCCTTGACTCTTAGCTGATGGTATCCAGATCTTAAGTTAACCTTGGAAAATACACCTGTACCTCTTAACTAATCAAAGAGTTCATCTATTCTAAGCAAAGGATATTTCTTTTTCACTGCCACCTTATTTAGCTATTTATAATCAATACACAATCAAAGCGAGACATCTTTCTTCTTCACAAAGAACATAAGTGCTCCCTAAGGTGAAACACTAGGTCTAATGAAACCCTTATCTAATAGTTCCTATAATTGCACCTTCAATTCTTTCAGCTCAATAGGTGCCATTCAGTAAGGAGTAATAGAAATAGGAGTTGTACTAGGATACACCTCAATTTTAAAGTCAAGCTCTTGCCATGGAGGCAAGCCTGGCAACTCATTAGGAAACTCAAACACTATAGGAATCTGTTCAAGTATTGGGGTGGAAGCATCAATGTCAATGACATGGGCTAAGTAAGCTTCACACCTTTTTCGGATAAGTTTCTTTACTGTAATAGCTGAAATGAGGTTAGTCACATAGTTTCTCTCACCCATAACTATCGTTGTCTATCCCTCTGTAGTCTAGAGGGTCAACCTCTCATTTTTACAGTTAAGTATAGCTCAATACTCTAACAACTAGTCCATTCCTAGAATCACATCAAACTTATGAAAAGGAAATTCAATCAAATCCATAAGAAACAAATATTTCTAGATCATTAAAAGACACTATCTATATATTCTATTCACATGCACACTCTATCCTATAGGATTATGACTTGTATATCTATGACCACATGCTCAGATTTCAGTCCTCTATCATGTGCTACTATGTTACATACATATGAATATTGGGATCCTAGGTCTACTAAAGCCAAAACTAGAACATTAAATAAATAAAAAGTACTAGGTATGACATCTGGTGCTGCTACCTCCTCTTTGGCTCTAACAACATACTATTTAGTTGGGGCACAAGGTTCTGATTTAGTCCCCTAACTAAAACTAGGTTGATCTCCTCTACTTTATCTCTAACCTCTGTTGTAAGGTGCAACTATGGATGCTTGAGTGTAAGCACCCTTGGGCTACCTTTAAGGACACTCTCTCTAGTAATGGCCCTTGGAACCATAAGTAAAGCACTTTCCTCTTCTACCAGACCTATACTACCCCTAATGGCTCTTGTTATAAGTATTATAAGTCAAGAGTCTATTCCTGTTACCTGAAGGACTAAGAATACTAATAGCTCTAGAAGCTAATTAAGGTCTAACTATGGAAGCTTGTCTAGATCTTTGGCATTGTGTCTATCTTAATGCTTGATACACAGACTAGGATTGAGATGGTGTCTCTCTCTTTCTCTTACTATAACCTGGGGCTGCACTGGACTACCCCATAGTAAATTGTCTCTTTCTCTAGAAGAAATTTCTCTTTTCTTCTACCATTTCCTCCATGTCATAAGCAGATGTCACTAATACTGTAAAAGTCTATTACCTTTGGGTTTGCTATTTGTATTCTTAACTCCTCATTCAACCCCTTCAAAAATCTTTTACACTTTTCCTCTTTATTAGGAGAACTCCTTTGCATATCTGATTAACTAGGTAAAATCTTTCTCATAGTTAATCATTGTCCTCTTGCCTTATTTTAAATCTAGGAATTCACATCTCCTCTTATGCTTATAGGACTTAGGGATGTAACTCTTCTTGAATTCTATTAGGAAAAACTCCCATGTGAGCCCTCTCACTGGCTTCCACTTTCTGATAGTATCTTACCAATGGTATGCTTCTTCTTACAGGATGGAAGTTATACACTTCAAATTATCTTCTTCTGAGCATTCTAGCTATTCCAAAATCCTGAAAGTCCTCTCTAACTAGTACTCCATTCATGCTATATCACCCTCCTTTGTGCCGAAAAATCTATAGCTCCCATCTTTTTTGGTTCTCTCTAATGGTGTCTTCTACATAGGAGCTAGGGGTGGTAAAGGAACTGGACCTGGTGGAAGAGGTAGAGGTAGAGGTAGAGTACTAGGTGTAGAAGTCTGTCTTAATAGATTAACTATCTATTGCATTAAAGCTATAGATGATTCTGCCTATGGCTATGCCTAAGGTTGTGGCCTATGTGCAGCATCACTAGGCTCAAGAGTAGCTACATTATCTACTCCCTATATTATAGTCAGAGTATAACTGGCCACTTCTTTTGCTTTTTCCTCTGATGGTCTATTAGCCATCTCGTATTACTATAGAAATCACAAAACTTATTAGCCTACGTACAGTGTAGCATAACAGCATAACCAACCCTAGACTTTAGCACTCATGTAAATTACCTAGGAAGTTTAAACCTAGACTCTGATACAACCAATTATGACACCCCCTACTAGCTTCCTGAAGAAACCCATAAACGATACACTTCTTAATAGGTCACATATCCTAGGATTTCTCTAAAGCTAAACTCTTTAACACTTACAGACTGTTTTAGAACTCTATCAGGTTTTGCTTAGATGTCTAGTCTAATCCTTAATCATATTTATACATGGTTTGATAGACTCAAAAACCATTTACAAACACTTTTTAGGTTATAGAAAATTGGGTAGCATAACGGCTACCTGGGTGATATACCAAAATTTATTTTCGCCTATTAAAAGCACTTCTATAGGCACACAATCCATAAACCTCCATCTGGACCCTTCTAGCCCCCTAGTCAATATTAACACATAACATACATATATTAGAATCATACACACAGGGCCTCAATCCTATAGTTACCAAACCATAAGAAAACTAAACAAACACAACACCTACTTGTATACATCACACCCAGGTTTTATATATAGACAGAGCAACTTCTAAGCATGCTAACCTAAACCTACAGGATTTACATAAGTGCCACTACTAAAAAGAAAAACAACTTCTTTTACCCTTTAACACTTGTATGGCTATATTGCACAATCACTGAGGTTGGCTTACTTCTCCTTGTTACTTGTGCACTAAGTACGCTAAGTATAAAACACAATAGTGAATTTAAACTATTTAAAACATACAATATGCAGTAATACACACACATAAGCATAAAACAATGGTCTACGTGTAGTGTGTGAGTAACATGCCAGATGCTTGATGTCATTTAGATAATATGTCATATTTTCTTCATAATTACCAAAATGCCACTGGGGTTCATTTATTAACTTTATCATAGCAATTTCCATTAAATACTTTAAATTTACATTTTACTTTATTTTAAGTCCTTTTCATAGGCTCGACTAGAAAGATGACACTTACAAACATTGGACTAAGAGGGAACTAAAAAATGTGCAGTAGCCCATATTTTGGACCCTGACCATTGCTCTAGCCTGATATAGCTATAAGGATCAGTTTATAAGAACCTCTCAAAGGGAAAAAATACTGAGTAACTATGTTTAAGAATCAGATTGTAGACCTCCTAAGGGCACTGATCATGTCAAATAATTCCTTTAGGTCTACCCAATAGACTAGTGTAGTGGCCCCTATAAGGACCTTTGTTATTGCACCGGCATAGTTTTATATATAGTCACAAGTGCTAGCAATAAAGAGTGTCTATCCTGTAGACTAGTGCAATGGCTTAATTATGAACCTCGGCCACTGCACCAGCCTAGTATGATAAATAAATAGTCTAGCAGCTACTAATCCCTAAGTTGACCGGTTAACCT
>CANXYI011736582.1:0-14907 GCA_948208565.1 Hura crepitans
AAGGGCATTATGGATAGATCTAATGCTAAAAGAGGTAATTGTATTATTAAATTTTTAAATTTTAGATAAGATGTATAATATGGAATTGTTGTGAGATTGTGTGACACCCTTTACTTATTGCATTCATCTAACCTAAATGAGATGCAACACACAAACTAATGTCCGAACTTACTTTATTATAAAAACATGTACAAATTGAAAACTTTTGAAACCATTTGTTCATGTATTGTTGATGAATACTTGTCTTGAATGAAAAATTTGCTTCTTAATTTTAAAATAGTTTTGGAAATTATCATGTCAAAAATTTGGCAGCATAATGGCTGTATTAGGATACTATGCCAAAATGGATAGTAAACCTATAGTTTTTAAATAAAACCTCTATACATTCTAACACATCTCAAACACAATTTGGTTTTTCTAACCATCTAGATCACTTAAGACAATTTAAAACAACATTCCATAGGAAGAGATATCTTACAAGATAAAATAAAGTTTCATCTCATTTTAAAAGGTTATATAATCAATTTCAACCAAGATTAAGCCTAATCCCTCTTTGGTATGTATGAATGCTACTATATAGATACATCACATAATATATACAAAATAACAAATTACCAAAAGTATTTCTTCTCTTGATCTATTGTAGATAATGAGGCTTTGACTCTAATCTAGATTCTTTAACCTATGCATCACAAGAACAAATGATGCACTAAGCAATATGCTTAGTGGTGCAATTGATACAATATACTTACACATTCACATGCAAACATATAGAGATAGCATTCACAATATAAAAGTAATAAATAGAATATGGCAATTATTTCTATTCATCTTTCCATAACATATAATAGTTCATACAATATGTATAGATATATCCAAAATGACCATCTGCATAAAATTAGTCATAATAATATATCTATTATATAACCATACATCAAACAATTCAATGTATCATGTTAATCCATATTTAAACTCATTTATTTTTTATTTACCATAATAATACCCATAACTAAAAGGCACATGCTCAAAAATTAGATAACGGGACTACTTAACCACTCACCTTAAAATGTGCAGTGGCCATAAAGATCCTCCAATAGTTACACCTACTTATATATGTACATTGGCCCTTCTAGACCCTATGGTTGTTATACTAGTTCTAGTTTGTATAGTGGCCCTATAGGATCTTACAACTATTGTATAAGACCTAGAATATATATATGAATGACGTAGTTATCCTAACCCTACTATTGCTATACCAAACCTAGGTAAATACAGTGTCCCCGTGGGACCTTTCAAACACTGAGTGTCCTAGTAGCTAGTATATATCCCTACTTGATCGGTCATCTTATCAAATCTAGGCTGTCTAATTCATATGGGCAACTTACCATGTTCAATTTAGTTTTGCCTCTTCAATATAAATTAATTGTACTTTTTATTCTTGAATTAGTCAACAAATGACCATAAGGGAAAGTTTATAGTTTTAAATTATTCTTAACCTTAACATATATCTTCTCTTATTAAATATATCATTACCATTCTTATTCTATAAGCAAACATGAGATCCTAATAAGATTTTTTTGATGAAACCATTCGGCCATGCCTTGCTTGCATGATAGCATACATTCGTAGCCATATATCACATGTTATTATCTCATACATCATTACAATAAAATCATTTGCCCATCATTCAAATGTGTAAAGTGTTTATCATAACACTTTCCATACCAAACATAACACTCCATACCCATACTTCCTTGAAGATTTAGTCTTGTTAAAAATTAATATATGTTTATTTGTATTATCTCATTCATAGCTAGTCATCATTATAACCCAATTATAGAGATAATTAATCAACTACTAAAAATTATGCCAAGTTACCAATTTCATAAAAGCATTCAGCCATACATTGATTTTAGAATCAAAATATATCATTCTTTATTTTTAACCTAACACCTTACATAATATAAGCATATAAGAAACTTTGTAGGTAATTCACTTCATTTACACCACATATAAATGAAAATACCTATAGACATTTCATTATCATGATTCGGCGACCATGTTATTTCTACATACTATGTTCTTGTCATAACACATAATTACATCCATGTTTTACCATCTACACATAACATACTTCTATACTAATTAGATTTGCATAATCCTTCCTAAGCATGCACTAAAGCATTTGGCCAATATAGTCAACCATATTAAAATTTATAATTTTTTCATCACACCACTAAAATCAAGCTTATTTTCACAACACATGTAACATTATCAAGTATTACATTCTCACAAACATATTAGAGCATTTAAGCCAACACTAACATTCCCTACCAATGAATTTAATTCATCACATAACATGAAAATTAACACATCAATGACATCAAGATAATATGTATTACTCATTTGAGCCATTAATGCTTACATCCATACACTTTCACACACATGCATAAGCGTTAAATTTGGAAATACACATAAACAATATATATTATAGGTGTTACACATACCAAAAATTATTTTTCCACACCACTAGAACACTTTAACCTTACTCGTCCCTTTATCCTTCCTTTACTCCTCTTTCTCTACACATATACATAGGAAAGAAAATACAAAAATCCATAATAAATTACACATGCTTCTAAAATCAAATCCAACTTAAATATTGTGTTCTTGGCCATGTCTAAAGCAATAGAAAAATATATAAAAAAGAAAAGAAAAATTGCTTCTAGCAAAAATGGGTCATTATTCATCCCATTCTAAAATCTCAAAGATCTTGCATATACTCTTGAATTTCTTATAACTGATAGAGGTCAGAGCCTATGGAAGGCATAAGAATTAGTTTAAAAGTGATTTTGGGGCATGAATTTAAGGGGATAAAGAAAAGAAGTTTTGGTTATAAAGGAGGGAGTAGCCGTTAGCTAAAGGAAGGAAAATGGAGAAGAAAACCATTTAAAGTTTGACTAAATTTGACCATCTTTTTTAAACTATAAGTATGTAAATTAAGTGGTTCACATTATGTCCTCCTCATCCAATGGCTACTAAAACTCCCCTATTTCCTTTTCAAAAATCAAATTTTTTCTCTCAATTTTTAGCCTCATTTTACACTTCTCAAACCCTTAGAAAATCCCTTAAAATAATATTTGAAAGCTTTTAAAACACCATGCTCAAAAACCAAGAAAAATCTAATAAAAATATGACTTTTTAACTTTACCCAACTAAGTAATAATATTTCCTAATATCCAAAAATATCAATTCCAATTCCAATGGACTATTTGTAATATTTGAGTATCATGTAGTATCGATCCTAGAAATTTTATACTCAAAAATTGAATATTTAATGGTTTAGCTAAAACTCGATCACTATTTACTTGACACTATTTGTGACACTTCTTACTAGATTCCCGAAGAAACCCAATAAGCGACGCACTTTCCACTGGGTCACCCATCTTGAAATTGTCCTTTTAGGTTCATTTGTTTAACTTTTACCCAGTTACTATTATTTGATTCAGTCTAACTCTAAACTTGGTTTTGTCATTTTCATACCTTAGCTTAAAGTTATGTTAGTTTATTCAAGCCATAAATGGTCAATAAATCAATAGTCAGATATTTCCTAAAATCAAGTAGTATAACGACTGTCTAATCACTATCCAAAAATTTTAAACCTATAAAAACACTTTTATAAATTCATTTCCACATCTCCTGGACCCTTCTGGTCCCTCGGATATCAATCTAACATCCTCAGTCTATTAGTTCATTCACATAAGCCTCAAGCCATAATCAGTATATCATAAGCATCATATGAATAAAAACATACATTCACAAAATCCGATAATTGACTTAATACATAACATAGTCTACACCTATATATATACATATTACAAGTCCTATTTATAGGGCTCCAATTCCCACCTAAGTCCATTAATTGCAAAACTATTCACTAAAACATAACAACCTTCTAGTTGATCCTTTAAACTTTGGCTATACACTTTATGAGGCCATATCTCGATTCTAATTACTTACGCACCAAAATAGGTATACTGAGTATATAATATACTCAGTGGTGAACTCAAGCATTTAAATCATGTCATATAGGTCATTCATGCATATAAAAAGTTAATATTATCTAATTCAGGTTATTAAGCCAATAGTTAAATGATATGTACCAAATGGCCAAAATACCCTTGCACCTGTAGATAACAATTTATCATTTATTCAATCATTTAAAAAAATCAAGTAAATTATGAATTTAGGCCATTTCCAATAATAACTTTCAAATAATTGGATTAGTAGGTCAATAATTGTTATACATGCAAAATTACCAAAATACCCCTTATTATGTGCACCGGTTATTTATTCAATTAATTATGCAAAAATCTAGGAAATTCAATAATATCTACCATTATCAGTGTTGTATGCTATTTATTTCATTAAATTAATATGCCTGACTAGATAGACAACACTTAAATATACTGGACCTAGAGGGAACTAAAATACTGTGCAGTGATCCACATTCAAAACCCCGACTGCTGCACCGGCTTAATCAAGTCATAGCACCTAAGATGCAAATAACATGATGTGGTCAATCTAATAGACTAGTGCGATGGCCCTTTGAGACCTTAACCACTGTACCGACCTTATTTCAAGATTAGTGATATCATAATCTTGTCTACCTAATAGACTGGTCTGTCAAACGGACTAGTGCAATGGCCCTTCGAGACCTATGCCATTACACTGGCATAATCAGGTAAATGGCATCAAGTGTGCAAAAGCACATGATTGTCTATCTAATAGACTAGTATAGTGGCCCTAAAATGGACCTAGACCATTTTACTAGCCCTAAACTATTGTACTAGCTCTACCAGGAAATTAGACAATGTAGCAACTGTTGAATCCTTAAGTTAATCGGTCAACTGATCCAGTGCGTGTCTAACTAATAGGCCATTAACCTCAATTTACGTTTTATTTCTTCAGTGACTAACTTCTTATAATATTGTTAAGTTAAAAAAATATAGATATCAATTTTATAATAGTTCAATTTTAGCTCGGTCTAGTATAGCAATACTTAGACAGTACTGAGTCAATTTCCAATTATATTTTAGGTTCTATATTAAACAATGTTTAAGCCCTATTATCCTTGATTTTGTTCCATATTTAACTTAATGTAGTTGCCATTTATTGGCTAGGCATATGTTTGGTTTAGGTAATGGTCAATTATGGACAATTATAAGCCATTTCCTCATTTTGCGATAGTCATTTCTAGGTTAATTTCTTAGTCTTTTTTAGTGTAGTTTTCACTCAAAAATTCATACATTCCTTTAGCCTAAAACCACTCATTATCTAGGCCATTGACAAGGACAAATCATAGGCTTTATGCCTTGTTAAATAGTAATAATGTCATAGCCCTTTTAGGTACAATTTAGGTAAATTTCCAATTCACATTTCATGTTTAAGCTTAATTCACAATTTAGGCCTTTTTTCCATGTCTATGTTTCAAGCATTTCTACATTCATCATGGTCCATTCTTTACACCCATTTACACTAGACCAATATTGTGCTTTTGATAAAATAATACAAAGTAATTTAATCCATTCATGTCTAATACATCAAGTTTTAGGATTCTTATTCATTTTAAGCAATTTACCGAAGTTTACATAACATTTTTATTGATATTATTCTCGGATACAACTATACATTGATCTTGATCATGCATTTTTCTCCATTTTAAGCCTAACATACAAGCCCTTTGTATTTGCTTATTTGTACATGCCACTAAACTTCATGCTAAGTCACATAAACACATACATAAGCTAACATAACCTCTTGGCCCATCATAATACTCATGCCAATCATACAATAATCAACCCATTCACAATTCATTCATCATAATTCAATTGCAATAGTCATACTTATCTTTTAAACTACTTTAAACTAACATCTATAGCCATGCCTATCCTCTCTAATACTCTTAGCCAAGTAGAATTTAGTACCCTCACAAGCAAAATTTTCTTAGCTATCACTCGTGTAACATTCATTTACCCAAATTCTCTAAAACTCATATAATCCCTAAATTGTAATCAATTCAATCCCAATATACCTCACTTAAAACTCTATTTTAGTCATGAAATAAGGGTGGCATGAAGTGAATACAAGAATTCACTTCAATCACAAGAGAAGGATTTCCCAAATCAATTCAAGCATTCACAAGCTATGTATTCTTGCCTTCTTCTACATGAAAAGCAGTCCACTTCTCAAGCCAATTGTTATCTAATTCACTCAAAAACAACATACAGACTTCACTAGGACTTAGGCATTCATCAGCACTCATTTACATCCAAAATTCCTAAAGAAAACCCCAAGAATGACCTTTAACCTTTCTTGCCTTTGCTAGAAAGCTATTTGACATTACTCCCTTAGATGAATTTTAATTAATTCTTGGAAGCTCCTTTTCTAGTGATTCTATTTCCCTCAAGTCCTAACACATAAGGATGAATTTAGGTGAAAATAGTTTTTTAGAAATGCTTAGAGAAAAGGATTAAAATGGGTAGTTTTTTTAGAGAAGGTGTTAGTTCCAGTAGCAAGGAGAAAAGAAAATTTTCTTCTTTTGTGAGTGGATTTTTCCATGTCTCACCATATGTTGACATGCATAATGGCCTATAGGCTAGTTAGCTTGGCATAGTTAGGTCCTATGACCTCTAAAATAATCCTAAAATAGCTTAATTTTGATAGAAAATTTAGAAAATCATTAAAAAATATAGGTACCTCAAAAAATTATGTCATTTGTTTTAAAATTCCTCATTTAATCCCCTCTACATGCTCATAAATTTTTGCAACCAAATTCCATAGATAGGGTAGTTTACAGATTACCTCTATTTGCGTGCCAACCTTAAAAATTATGAGAATTTGCAAATGACCTCAAAATTCAAAATTTCTTTCACCAATGACTTAGTGGAATTTTTGAGCTTTAGGGTATGCTATTTCTGGGTCTATCTGGGCACATCTAAGGTCATTCCCAGCCCAACTGAATTTAACCCCATAGATCAATAGCTTACATGCAAAAATAAATTATTGGTTTTGCTGAATTTTTAAATTATGCCTTTTCATCAATTTATAGCCCCATCGAAGTTTCATGACTTATGACGCTGCCTCAGTTCTCATGCAAGTGACTTGACACCCCAGGCACACTTCTCAGACCTATTGGCACTGTTTATAGAGCCTCAACACACGAGCATTAAAGTTCTTCCCCTCTTAAGAAAATTACATCCCCGAAATTACTTGAAGTAAAAAGATATGGATACTGAGCTTTCATTTGTTCTTTAAGCTCCCACGAAGCCTCTTTAGTGTTATGATGTCTCAATAACACTTTAACAAGTAGTATGGACTTGTTCCTTAGTTGTTTCATTTCATGAGCTAAAATCTGCACAGGCTGCTCTTCATAGCTTAAGTCAAGTTATATTTCAATGTTCATTATCAGAATCACATGTGAAGGATCCAATCTATACCTCCTAAGCATTAAAACATGGAAAATATCATGAATATGTTATAACTCAAATGGCAATGCTAGCTTATAAGCTAGTGGTCTAACTCTCTTGTAATTTCATATGGTCTGATGAACCTGAGACTTACTTTCCCCTTTTTCCTAAATCTTAACACCTTTTTCCATGGAGATACTTTCAAAAACACTTTCTCACCAATTGCATATTCAATATCCCGTCATTTTAGATAACATATGATTTCTGTCTGTCAACTGTAACTTTCAATCTCTCTTTGACCACTTTTACTTTTTCCTCTACATTTCTAATCAAATCAATACCAAAAATTTTACTTTCTCTATCTTCACTCTAACACAGAGGAGTTCTTCATCATCTGCTATAAAGCTTTATACGGTGCCATTCCCAAACATGACTAATAGCTATTATTATAAGCAAACTCTACCAAAAATAGGTATTGAGCCCAACTAACATTAAACTTAATTGCACAACCCCATAACATATCCTCAAGTACTTGTACCACTATTTTTGACTATCTATCAGTCTGAGGATAGAAAGTTATACTATAGGCTAGTCTGGTGCCTAATGTTTCCTGCAGCTTATTCTAAAATCTAGATGTAAAATGAGGATCTCTATTAGAAATGATAGTCATTGGCACACAATGAAGTCTAACTATTTTGTCCACATATATTCTAGATAGCTTCTCCAAAGAATAGTCAATCCTCATTGGAATAAAGTGAGTTGTCTTTGTCAATCTATTAATAATCACCTATACAACATCACATTTACCTCTTGTCATAGGTAAACCTATCACAAAATCCATGGTCACCTTATCCCATTTCCATTCTAGTAGTGCTATAGGATGCAACAATCTAGAAAGAACTTGGTGTTCAGCTTTCACCTATTGACATGTTAGACACCTTGCAACATATTCAGCTCCATCTCTTTTCATACCTAGCCAACAATAATGAGGTTCAAGTCTATATACATTTTTGTTCTCCCAGGATGCATAAAATAAAGAGCTTTATGTGCTTCCTTCAATATATGTATCCTTAGGTCATCTATGCTAGTTACACATAACCTATTCTGGTAATACAGAAATCTATCTTCTACCATTTCAAACCCTGTGGCCTTCCCGTCATTGACTTTACTAACCATCTGAACCAACTACTCATCTTTTATCTAAGTCTCTTTAATCTACTATTGGAAACTAGGTTTCACTTGTAACTCTATTAAAATAGCATTTTTTAAAGTATATTGTAGTTTGACATTTATGGCTTTTTAGGGTTACCATGAATTTTTTACTCGAAGCATATGCCACCATATTTGCTTTCCTTGGGTGGTAATCAATTAAATAGTCATAATCCTTTATTTGTCCTAACCACCTTCTCTGTCTCAAATTCAATTCCTTTTGAGTAAGAAGGCATTTCAAACTTTTATAATCTATATAAGTATAACATTTTTCACCATACAAGCAGTGCCTCCATATTTTTAAAGCAAAAACAATAGCAACTAGCTCCAAGTCACGAGTAGGATAATTCCTCTCATATGTCTTCAACTGCCTTAAAGCAGAGGCTACTACTTTTCCTTGCTACATCAACACACACCCTAAGCCATTTAGAGAAGGATCACTATACACTATGAAATCCTTACCCTATTTAAGTTGAATCAGGATATGAACTTCTATTAACATCCTCTTCAATCCCTCAAAACTTTATCAATCTAGTAAAAGTAGTGGCAATGATAGAAAATCCTTTCACAAATCTCCTATAATACCTTTCTAATCCCAAAAAACTTTTTATCTCTATCACATTCCTAGGTGGTTCCTATTCTAACACTGCCTTCACTTTATTAGCGTCAACTCAGATCCCTTTTACTAAAACTATATGTCCTAGAAATATAACTTCACTCACTAAAAACTCACATTTACTAAGCTTGGCATATAACTATTTCTCCCTCAGAGTCTATAACACAAACTTGAGATATTGTTCATGTTCTTCCTTATTTCTATAATACACTAAATATCATCAATGAATAGCACCACAAACTAGTCCAGATAAGGTTGAAAAACCCTATTTGTCAGATCCATAAAAGCTACTAGTGCATTAGTGAGTCCAAATGGCTTTACCAAGAATTCATAATGCTCATATCGGGTTCTAAAAGCACTTTTAGGAACATCTACCTCTCTAATTCTCAACTAGTGATACCTATATCACATATCAATTTTTGAAAATACACTTGCTTCCCTCAACTGACCAAAAATATCATGTATTCTAGGCAATAAATATTTGTTTTTCATAGTCATCCTATTTAGCTGCTTGTAATCATTACAAACAACGTAGGTGCTCCCTAAAGAGATACACTAGGTCTAATAAAACCCTTTTCTAATAGATCTTGTAGTTATACTTTTAGTTCTTTCAATTTAGTAGGTGCCATCCAATAAGGAGCAATGGATATTAGAGTTGTACCAAGATGTACCTCAATTTCAATATCAAGTTCTCTTTGAGGTGGTAAACCTAGCAAGTCATCAGGAAATACATTAGAAAATTCAAAAATAATAGGGATATGTTTAATATTGGAGTTAAAAGTATTCATGTCAATGACATATGCTATGTAGACTTCTCACCCCTTTAGAAAAAGTTTCTATGATGTAACAGCAGAGATAAGATTATTCAAAAGACTTTTCTCACCATCTATTGTCACTGTCTGGCCTTCTGTAATCTAGAGGGTCAACTTTTTATATCTATAGTTAATTATGGATTACTAGTTAGTTAGCAATCCATTCCTAATATCACATCAAACTCATAGAATGGTAAATCAATCAAATCATAAAAAAATTGATGTTCATAAATCACTAGAGGGCATTGCTTGTATACCCTATTCACAGTTACACTCTATCCTATAAGATTACTAACTATGATATCTATATCAACATGTTTAATTTTTAACCCCTTATTCTATGCTTGTGTAGTACATATATATGAATGAGTAGAACTAGAGTCTATTAAAGCCAAAACTTAAACATTAAATAAATAAAAAGTACTAGATATGATGTCCTATGCTATAGCCTCTTCTTTGGCTCTCACAGCATACTGTCTAGTTAGAGCATGAGCCTCAGACCTTGTACCCTAACTAGCACTAGGTTGCTCTCCTCTATTCTACCTCTGACCCCTATTCTAAGGTGTAACAGCTGATGCCAGTGTTTGAGCAACCTCAGGCTGTCTCTTAGGACACTCTCTTTTGTATTGATTTGTGGTAACATAATTAAAACACTTTTCTCTTTTAGCCAATCTATACCACCCCCAATGTCTCTTTTGACAAGTATTACATGTCAGGGGTCCATTTATGTCACCTATTGTGCTAGGAGCACTACTGGCTCGAGGAGGCAATCAAGGTCTACCTATAGAGGCTTGTCCAAATCTCTAGGTTTATGCCTATCTCTGCCCTTGATACCCTAACTGAGACTAGGGTCTAGGTTTAGATTGTGTCTATAACTGTCATTCTCTTTTTTTCTTGTTATCTTTTGACATTGAACTAGACTATCCCATAGTGAATTACCTTTTTCTTTGGAAGAAATCCCTCTTCTCTTGCATCATTTCTTCCATGTCATATGTAGCTGCCACCAGTACTACAAAATCTTTCTCTCTGGGGTTTGCTATTTATATTCTCAATTTTATATTTAGCTCTATTAGAAATATCTTACATTTCTCTTCTTTATTAGGAATAAACTTTTTAGCATACTTCAGCAGCCTAGTAAAATCTTTTTCATATTTTGACATAGTCTTTCTTCCCTGCTTCAAATAAAGAAATTATTATCTCCTCTTATCTTTATATGAGTCAAGTATATATTTCTTCTTGAACTCCTTAAGGAAAAACTCCTAGGTTAAGTCTGCAAGTTATTTTTCTCCTCTTGATAGTGTTTTGCCAACTATAAGCTTCTTCCTAAAAGAGATAAGTGGCACACTAGTAATTTTCTTCTTCTTTACATTTCTACTACTCCAAATTTTTGAATGTCCTGTCTAGCTAGTACTCAACCCTGGCAGCATAATCTTCCTTCCTCCCTAAGAAATCAATAACTCCTATTTTCTTTAACCTTTCCAAGCATTTTTTCTATAGAGGAGCTAGTGATAGAGGTAGTACTGGACTTAGAAGAGGAGGTGGAACAGCAGTAGTAGTAGTATGTCTGAGTAGGTTCATAATCTACTATAACAAAATAGGAGATGCTTCTTCCTACTGTTGACCATGCACTTAAGGCTATGGCTACTGTGCAACATTACTAGGTTCAAGTACTAATGCATTACTTACCTTTTGTGTAGTTTTGGGTGTAAAACTAGCCACTTCTTCAGCCCTTCCTTCGAGTACCTGATCAACTATATGCTTACTATAAAAGGAATAACCTATTAACCTCATACAACATAACAATTCAAAGGAATTGAAACTTAGATAGTTGCACTGATGTACTCTACTTAGGAACATTAAACCTATGCTTTGATACCACTAAATGTGACACCTCCTACTGGATTCCCAAAGAAACCCAAAAAGCAGTGCACTTCCCGCTAGGTCACCCATCCTAAAATTGTCATTTAAGTTCATCTAATTAACTTTTTCTAATTTCCTATTATTTGATTTAGACTAACTCCAAACCTGGTTTTGTCTTTTTCATAGCTCAGCTTAAAGCTATGTCAATTTATTTAAGCCATAAATGGTAAATTAATCTCTAGTAAGATATTTTCTAAAATTTGACTGCATAACGGCTGTCCAGTTATTATCCAAAAATTTTAAACTTATAAAAACACTTTTATAAATTAATTTCCACATCTCCTGGACCTTTCTAGTCCACTAGATATCAATCTAACATCCTCAGTCTATCAATTCATTCACATAGGCCTCAGGCCATAATCAGTATATCATAAGCATCACATGAATAAAACCATACGTTCACAAAAATTTGATAATTAACTTATTACATAACATAGTCTACACCTATATATATACATATTACACGTCCTATTTATACGGCTCCAATTCGCACCTAAGTACATTAAGTGCAAAACTATTCACTAAAACATAACAACCTTCTAGCTGATCCTCTAAACTTTAGCTGCACATTCCACGAGGCTATATCTCGATTCTAATTACTTACGCACTAAAATAGGTATGCTGAGTATATAATATACTTAATGGTGAAGTCAAGTATTTAAAGCATATCATATAGGTTATTCATGCATATACAGAGTTAATATTATCTAATTCAGGTTATTAAGCCAATCGTTAAATGATCTATGTCAAATGGCCAAAATACCCTTGAACTAATACATAATGATTTCTTCAATCATTTAAAAAATCAAGTAAATTATGGATTTAAGCTATTTCTAATAATAACATTTAAATAATTGGATTATCAGGTCAATAATTGTTATACATGCAAAATTACCTAAATACCCTTTATTATGTGCACCGGTTATTTATTCAGTTAATTATGCAAAAATCTGGGAAATTTAATAATATCTACTATTAGCAATGTTGTATGTTATTTATTTCATTAAATTAATAGGCTCGACTAGATAGACAACACTTCAACACACTGGACTTAGAGGGAACTAAAATATTGCATAGTGATCCACATTCTGGACCCCAACTACTACACCAGCCTATTTAAGTCATAGCACCTAAGGTGCAAATAACATGATATGGTCTATCTAACAGATTAGTGAAGTGGCCCTTTAAGACCTTGGCCACTGAACTAAGCGTATTTGAAGATTAGTGATGTCGCAATCTAGTCTGCCTAGCAGACTGGTCTGTCTAATAGACTAGTGTAATGGCCCTTTGGGACTTATGCTGTTACATCAGCATAATTAGGTAAATGGCATCAAGTGTGCAAAAGCTCATGATTTTTTGTCTAATAGACTAGTATAGTGGCCCTAAAATGGACTTAGACCATTGTACTGGCCCTGCCTAAAAATCAGACAGTGTAGCAGCTGCTAAATCCCTGAGTTGACCGGTTAACCCATCCAGTGGATGTCTAACTAATGGGCCATTAACCTTAATTATGTTTTATTTCTTACTAATTAACTTCTTATAATATTGTTGAATGAAAAATAGATAGATATCAATTTTATATCACAATTCAATTTTAGCTCGGTCTAGTATAGCATTATTTAGACAGTATCAGGTCGATTTCAAATTATATTTTTAAGTTCTATGTTAATTAATGTTTAAGCCCTATTATCCTTGATTTTGTTCCATATTTAACTTCAATGTAGTTTCCATTTATTGGTTAGGTACATTTTTGGTTTAGGTAATGGTCAATTCTATATAGTTATAGGCCATTTCCTTATTTTGCAATAGTCATTTCTAGGCCTATTTCTTAGTCTTTTTTAGTGCAATTTTCACTCAAAAATTCAAACATTCCATAGGCCTAAATTAACTCATTATCTAAGCCATCTACAAGGCCGAATCATAGGCTTTATGCCATATTAAATAGTCACAATGTCATAGCCCTTTTAGGTACATTTCCAATTCACATTTCATGTTCAAGATTAATTCACAATTTAGGCCTTTTTTCCATGTCTATGTTTCAAGCATTTCTACATTCATCATGGTTCATTCTTTACATCCATTTACACCATACCAATTCCATGCTTTTGACAAATAATGCAAAGTAATTTAAGCCATTTCATGTCCAATACATTAAGTTTTAGGATTCTTATTCATTCCAAACAAGTTACTAAAGTTTACATAACATTTTCATTGTTATTAATCTCAAATACAACTATATATTGACCTTCATCATGCATTTTCCTCCATTTTAAGCCTAACATACATGCCCTTTGTAATTGCTTATTTGTACATGGCACTAAAGCTCATACCAAGTCACATAAACACACACACAAGCCAACCCAGCCTCTTAACCTATCATAATACTCATGCTAATCATACAACAATCAACCCATTCATAATTTCATTCATCATAATTCAATTATAAAAGTCATACTACAACACCTGTGTTTTGAGGCTCCATGAACAATGCCATAGGGTCCGGGAAGTGTGCTAAGGGTGCCAGGTCACTTGCACATAAATTGAGGTAGTGTCACTAGTTATGAAACTTTGAGGGTCTTTAATTTGATCAAAAGGCAAAATTTAAAAATTTAGCAGAACTAATAATTCATTTCGGACTATAAGCTACCCCTTTGAGCAATAAAAATTTTACAGGCTGGGAAGGTCCAAGGATGTGCTTGGACAGACCTGAAAATAACTGACCTTGAAGGTTAAAAATTCCACTGAGTAAATTGGTGAATGAATTTTTAGATTCTAAGGTCATTTTCAAATTATCATAATTTTCGAGGTTGGCACGCAAATTGAGAAAGTTTAAAAATTGCCTTATTGTTGGAATTTGGCTATTAAAATTTATGAGCATGTA
>CANXYI011736619.1:0-12152 GCA_948208565.1 Hura crepitans
GATATGAGATACACAATATGATATTGACACAGTACTATTAAACAAACATGTCATTGGATTCAAGCATAAGATTTTGACAATGAACTATGTGATAATGAATAATGAGAATGGAAAGAGAATGGCCTATATATGTTAGACAGCTTACTGAATAGGTTGATTGGTCAACTAAGGGATATAGCAGCTATTAAGACACTTCGGTGTCATTTGATTTTATCATATGGGTGCAACCACCGAGACGTTTAGTAGGACCACTGCACACCTATATATTAGCTATATTGATATTATAAATTATTTTATTATTTTATATAGGTGCAACTGTCGAGAGGTCTAATAAAACTACCACACATAATCTGAAACGGGTGTAGCCATCAAGACATTCAATAGGACCACTGCACATTATATGCTGGTACAGTAGCATGGAGATCCAAAATGTGGCCCACTATATAACACAATCCTAATATCTAATACTTGGATATGTGTCTGTCAAATATGGGCTAAAAGTTGGATAAAAGATGATAAGCAGAATAATAGTGGAACATACAATTTGCTTATTTAGTAAATACTCATGTGCACATAATGAAATAAATTAATTAACAATTATGACTTAATTAAATAAACCAAATCCAAAAATAGCCATAAGTGAATAATTCAAGTGTTATGGAATATATACATAAAACCTATAAATGGTAAGTAATTACGGGATCATAATGTTAATCACACATAATGAATTAGGGTACGTAAATGATGTAGCATGAGTATTAATAGGTAATGGTAACATAATGATATAAAATGGTTAATTCGAATGCACGATGGATAAAATAAATTACGTAACTATCATATGACTTGATGTCATGAAATTTCATGCTTGGCATAGTTTCATGTATATGTGTGTGCATATTTTATCAAATACACCACTAAGCATTATGCTTAGCGCATCATGTTTTTTAATGTGTAGGTTATAGATAGATCTAGTTTCAAGTTCAGCCTTAAAGCAATAATGCAATATGGATAGCCATTCACCTTGGTACAGTTTTGTATCTGTGATGTAAAAAAGTCAGTGGCACTCATATGTGTATAAGTAGGGTATAGGTCCAGTATTGTAATGTACATGTATAGTTTATCAAATACAATGTTTATGTAATCTAAACAGACAGATAGTAGTAATATTTTATCCTTATATAATGTGTGTTTGATATATTATGATATTAAAACTATGATGCATGTTGTGACTGATGTCACTGTGTGCTATTGGTTAATGATGTAGAGGGTTAGAAGGACTCGGATGGCTGAGTTTGAGTTTGGAAAGTTTATAAAATTGTTACTTTTTTAGGTTTATTTTGGGACATGTTACCAGATAGTTGTTATGCTGCTAGATTTTTGTCAAAATAAAACAACAACATTTTATGCATTTATGGTCAGGACACTAGTTTAAACTACACGTGGGCATAAGATGCTCATGATGTAGATATGTATAATGGAGTTTAGAAAAAGATAAAGTTAAAGCTGGTCAATGTGTCATCTCTTATTTAAGTTGGTAATGGTTTAGGTAAAAGGTGTCACAATGTACCATCTCTCATTCAGATCCGGCTATCGAGTCGAGTGCAGGGTGTCACAAAATCTCACTTGAGGGTTCATATATTTGAGGATAGGGTCAACATCTTATAGAATTTGTCGTCACATGTGTCTTTATCCGCTTTAGAACATGTAAGTTAAAATATTCACTTTTTCTCTTATTTTTCTATTTTTAACTGATAAAAACACTAAGACTTAGGTTAGAATCACTAGAACATAAACCCATAACTTGAATTTAGACCAATTTGGATAGAATTTGAACTTGGATTTCATTGCATGTAATCAATGGTAAAACCTATCACATTCTATTTTGTACTAATTGCATGATGGTTTCCCTTTACAAAACCATTATAAGATGGGCAGAACCATTTTGTAGATGTTGGAAATCATTGTGTGATTATTTTGTCCTACTGTACAGGTGTTTAATTATTTTTTTCCTCTATTTCATTCTATTTTTGTGATTCTAACTCTATTTTCTTCTTTTTTTTGCAAGCTGCTACTGACTATAAGATGGTAGGAAGCATTTCCTTAGTTATAGCCTTTTATAAGATCCTTTTAAAGTCAATAAGGGACTAGGAAACCATATTCACTGACTTATATGATGCTCTTTCTTGATCCCCGAGGAATTGTAGCTTATACATTTATCGAGCTCTGGTGTAGAGATGGTTTAATAGTACACATAAATTTCATCTCTCATTTAATAAGGATACCATTAATCCCATCGATTTTGCTACTATTATAGGTATTCCTTACATCGAGTAGAGGATTATATTTAATGATTGCCTCTTCTACCTTACTATCCAGTGGGATTATATCATTTCCCTCCTTGGGCTTTGTCTTAAGGTAGAGAGGCACAACAGGATCTATTATTCTTTTATAGTGGATCATTAGTTAAAGTAACCCTAGTAGGTCTATTTTTAGAGGCACAGATTGATCAGATTACCTAAGGCTTTATTCTTATTCTTTTGGGTTGTACTCTCTCCATAAATACAGAGAGTATGATTGAGAGCCCATTCTTGCTAGCATTGAGTGATATGGATACAATCTCAATCTTAGGATTAAGGATATCCATCCTTGTGGATGTCATATATAGGCCTGAACAAGAGCTAGAAAGGTGTGGTGAAGACATAACAAGGCTTTATCATAGTTCTAGAGGTAAAATTCCATCTCTTTCTACTTTCACTTTATCTATTCTTGCTTGATTACACTAACCAACTTTTCATTTCTTGTTTTTTATTACAAGTATCAACTTATGAGAGAGGCATAGTCTTCATCTTATTATTGCTTTTATCCTCGACACTGAGTTCCCTTGATTATTATAATGGAACTCCTCTATTATTGGGAGAGAGCATGAGGTACACTCCTATAGATGTACCTTAATTATCTAAAGTTTGATATGGTATGTTTTCTTTTCTTTATTACACTATTCATCACTTATTCCTCTCTTTTATCCAACTGATATTAATAATTCTTGTGTTTTTAGGTTCATCGTACTAGTGGAGGCTATAAATCGATGAGTGAAGCCTAATAATGTGATCCTCTTTACCTTGTACTAAACAAAAGTATCTATTGAAGGATCTCTCATTTAGATACTAGTATTTAAAAGAGAGAGTCCTCAAGTGGCAAAAGGTTCATGCTTCAAACCAATTCTTAAGGATCCTATCGAGTCTTACTTAAATGCCTTTGTGCTTCTTCTCAACCTAATGGAGTAGGGTAGAGCTAGCATATATGCTGAGATGCTCGTTAATCACTGAGCCATCTATTATTCACTTGCAAAGAGTTTATTACTGAGGAAGGTCATTGTGGCCTCACTTTTATTAGTTTTGATATACTTTCTTACTATATTTACTTATTCTAAGTTATTTCTACACTTTGTATAACCTATATTTGATAATTGCATCTTGTTATCCCCATTGGCTTGTAAGGACAACTCATTTTCACAATAACTAGCAAGCCCCTTTTTTATCATCTGGAGTTTTATATGATTGGTCTATGAGGCCAATTCCTTATTTTAGCTTTCATGATCATGAGGGAGCTTTGTACAAGGGTATAGTAGAGGTTCCCTAAATAAGCATGCCTTTTACTTTGGTTACAGTGAGCTTGGTAAGCATTATTTCCTTTTTATAGCAAATTCTTCTTTTGAGACTATCCTTAATCCGTCTTTCTTATTTTAATAGTGTCCTCAAGAGTCTTTAGAGTATGTTAATGGTTCAATTGCTAGCTTAAAGAGCGAGCTAACTTCATAGACTTAGAGAGCTAGTGTATGTGATTCTTAATCTTATATGCATGCATGCTATGCAAGTTTTTGAAAATAAATACAAGTTTCAACATTTCCTTAACTTATGCTTTTGCAGGACATTATTAAGGGTTCGAGACAAACCATTACTCAGCTCAAGAAGTGGCTTGCTAGGAAGAAACAGCTCTATGATAACCAAAAGGTAGAGGTAGAGGCCTATCAAAAGAGGTTAAGAGATCTTAAGATAGACCCCAATAAGGTGTTTAAGTCTACTTAAGCTGTATAGGTTCAGCTTCTAAGGTGGATTTCTCTATTAGTGCTAGCCAGCTCTATAAAGACTTATATTCTAATAGCAATTAGGACTTTTCCTTTTTTTCTTTATATTTTTCTCAATCAAATATTGTAAATTTTTATAGTTCTTTGTGTATGTTTGACCCTTTAATTTAAAATGATCATCTTTAAAAGCAAAATAGTCACTATTGCAAGCAATTGCTAACACCAACAACATTATTTTACCAACTCTAAAAAGATTCTTTCTTTAACACTGATAAGCTTCTTTTGCTAACACTAAAACCTTACTTTGTTTGGATAAGATAAGTTGAAACTCTACTTCTCATTTTGTTGGTAGTTTATTATTACTCTAGTTATGGCTTTAAGAGAATTTAAGAATATTCCTTCCTAAAGAAAACTTGCAGGGTTATTAACTAAGACTTTATTCTTATAAAGCCATTTACATTATGCAAAATAGAATAAGGGACTGGATCAAATTCATGGAAGGACTCACTAATAATGCAATCAGATTCACTTACTCTTGATGGAAGTTAACTTCTATGACTTCTTATATTCATGAGAATTATATGATTCTATTAGGCTTTAAAGAGGTTAACTAGTACACTTATTCCCGCTTAAAGTATTAATTTGGTAAATATCAACATATTTCTTATTCCTAATCAATTATCCACCATAAGAAGCAATTATTAGGGCCTTGAGCTTAGTCATGAGATAGCTAGGATGTGTCCATACACCTAGTTTAGAGTGAGATTAATGTAAAAGAGGAGAATGAAGCTAAATTATTTATTACCTCCAATGTATACGATTCGTGGGTTGATTACCAAAATAAAAGGCTAAAATTTATAACTGCTCATCTCAAATTGCTCAAGCTCAAGGCGTCACTAGTAGATTTTTCTTAGATTCTTTTCATTTTTAACCTAGATTAGTATAGTTGATAGCTAGATTTTTACTTTAGTAGGGATAGAAATTCCTTTTTATTGTTCTTAAACATATTCTAAAATAATTGATAACTCTAATAGTTCTTTAAATATGCTTGCACAATTAATTACTATATAACCACCCATAAGAGAAACTTCTAATTAAAAATATCCTAACTTTACCTACTTGTTCATATAATCCTATCCTAAAGAACACTAATACCTTATAACAAAAATTAAAACAAACATGTACATTATTAATTTTATAAATGCAATTTAATATTTATAATCTCATTACTATCATAGTACTTAATACTTCTTTAAATAATTTACATTTACTAGCTCTTGGAATCCTTACCTTCCATATCAGACAACTTTGTTAAGATGCACTTTACCAAAAATGGACCTTTCTAATTAGCTCTTGATAATAACCCTTAGTATTTAATCCTTACCTTCCATTTACTAGCATAGTAACTTTACCTACTTCTATTCTTTAAGATGCACTTTACCAAAAATGGACTTTTCCAATTAGGCTTAAATTTACCCTTGGATTTGCTTCAGGACTAAATCTTCTTCTTTGATCTTATGAGGCTTAACCCTTTTAATAAAAGCCCTTGCCATTCTCTTTTGATAAACTTAATTGTGTTAGAAGGTTTTTAGTCTTCTTTCATCTAATAAGGCTAACTCCTCATGCCTATTCCTTGCCCATTTTGCTTTAGGGATGTTAGTTTCAAGTGGAAACCCTTAGGGTTTAATCTTCAGTTCTATTACTAATATAGCTTCTGTCCCATATATTAATGAATAAAGGGTTGCTCCTATTAATGTTCTAACTATTATTTTATATCCCCAAAAGGCAAAAGGCAAAAGGCAACTTCTTAACCCAATCTTTGTAATTGTCTACCATTTTAGCCAATATTGTCTTTCTAGTCTTATTTGTAACCTTTATTGCTCTGTTAGCTTAAGGTTAATATGAGATTGACTTATGGTATTGAATTCTATATCTTTCGAATATATTATTAGCTTCCTTTTAGAATTGGACACCATTATTATTTACAACATGATGAGGTACCCCACATTTATAAATGATATAGTTTTTTTATGAACTTTGACCTATTTAGAGAAATAGTTTATAGCTACCATGATAAAACTATGCCCATTTGAATTTGGCTTTACCTTTCCAAAAATGTCAATTCCCAAACTAAGAAAGGCTAGAGTGATAATAGGTTTTGGATTTCTATTGAAGAATATGCTTAAGGTTTGCATGAATTTGGTACTCATGACAATTCTTAATAAAAATAAAGTAATCAACTTCCATAGTACTATAATAATATGCTTTCCTTAGTATCTTCTTCACAAATGCTACTCCATTCATGTAAGGTCCATAAAAACTAGCATGTATTTCATCCATGAACTCCTTGGCTTTTTCTTCACTTAAGCACCTAAAGTGAATTCCATTTGACTGCCTCTTATATAATTAGCTAATAAAGTACAAAAATAAAAAGGTTAGATGCTTCAGTGCTAACTCATTTTTCATTAATCCTTTCAAGTAGCTTCCAATCCTTTAGGTAGTTCTTAATGTCATAGTACTAAGGGTTATTATCTGTATTTCCATTTATTTGAGAAATTTCCACCTCCTTCAGCTCATAAAATGGTAAAAATAAGAGGTTATAATTATAGGTGGTGATTTAGATTTACCCTTAAGTTCTATACATATGCCAAGTTGGCTAATGCATCTACCCTTTGGTTTTTTTCTCTAAGAAGGAAGTGGAATTGTATTGAGGTGAATTTTTGCCTAATCTTGTTAACCACATTAATATAAGATTTCAACTTCTTCTCTTTATCTCTCTTTTTCTTTCCACTTAATGGGTGACTAATGTTGAATCCCCCATAATTGAACATCTTTTATTCCAAAAGCAACAAGGGATTCTAAACCAAATATATATGTCTCATACTTAGCTATGTTAGCCATTTTGCTAATGGAATAGGTTCCTTTTTAGGTTATACTAAGATTATGCCAACTCTAACTCTATTTTAGTTAACTACTCCTTATGAGTGGAGTAAGCTCATAATAAAAGTCAGTGTAGATCAAGAATCAATGAGATTGGTGTAAGTGTTCTAACATAAGATAAGGACCAAGTCATTGATCATCGAAGAACTAAGATCATGGTGGCATTTATTAATCATATGTCCTGTGATTCATATGCACTCTACATTTTACTTAGTAAAACCATGATTTTTTAATGTAGTGCAATGTTCTCAAGATCTAAGGTTCACATCATACAAAAAAAAAAAGCAATATAATTGCAATAAAATTACATAAAACTTAGTAAAAATTCACAATATAAGGTTTTTATAATGTAACTACTTCAATGTGTATCATAATCCTTATGTAATTGCACCATTAATTATATGAGATGTGGAAAAAATGATCAAAACTCAAAAATATAAATTTAACAAATATTATTATGTGAATTTATGTAAAGAAAGATCAAAATCATATTCATGATGAATAATTAAAAGATTCAATCGTATTTTATGGAAAATAAGATTTTAAATGCAACTAACAATATAAAGCTCGTAAAAACATGATTTTCATGATAAATAATACATAGTCTAGCCTTTAGAACTTACCAATTATGATGCCTTAAGCCAATAAACGATTTGCAATGGTATAACATTGAATTTGTAAGAAAACTCCTCTAAAAACTCTTATGAACTAAACTAGCACTCTCAAACTATTATTAAATTCTCTAACCTCCTCAAATATTCTAAATTGATAATTTTAGAATATTGACTCTCTCTTGAGTAATGTGCATTGTGTGTCCTTGATTATAGAGAGGGGAAGGCTTTTTATAAGTATAAATTTAAGTGTTTAGACCCTTTTCTAACTCTAAATAGGGTGTCTAGGTCAATCAAAACCTTTGTGATGTGATTTTAGTCAAAAAAGTATGATTTTATATCTCAACTAGTTAGATTAGAATAGAATTTGGACTCTTCTTATCAAGTTCTAGAAAAAACCTTCACACAGATAAAGAAACTACTGCACGAATGGTACAAAATTATCGAACGGTGGTTTCCTTGATTCAAGAGATGTTTATATTATTTTAAGTTAAATATAAGCCCACTTAGCTCTTTTCTTTGGTTTTCTCTAACCTCTAAAGACTTTTTCTTTATCTTATGCATATTTCGCAGCTATTTCTAAATTCATTTTTAGCTTTTTTTTCTTGTTATATTGGTAAAATGATCATTTTATTCATAAAGAGAATTCCTACTATTTTAGTGTTTTTTCATCACAAAAAGGTCAATTTGCTTGAGTTGTTTCTCTGGTTCTCATCATTAGGCATCTTAAAGATTAGGGACTAAAAATCCAGTGCCTATAATTTGCCCCTTATTTGAGAGAATTTGCAAAAAACACTTCCATGTTATGTAGATTTTATTAAAGGTCTCTGAGGTTAATGATGAGATTAAGAATTAAGAAAATAGTTACTTGAACACTTATATGTCTCTAGTGTCGTAAAAAAAACTAATCATTCAATATTCGGATTGCATATCCTTAGACTATATTTTACCATGGGTTGCAGACCTTATGTCAAAAACTAAACCTTTGGTTGAATACCCTTGGCTGTATTAGAAGTTGAGCACCATTATTGGATTGAGCATCCTTAACTAAACTTCTGGTTGAGCACCATTTGATAGCCTTTAGGTTGAGCACCATTTAACAGCCTTTAGGTTGAGCACCTATATCAAAATCTCTTAAGTTAAGTACCCCATACTAGATTAAGCATCCTATTATGTAAGATTGAGTAAGATTGGGAATCCTATGTTTAAAATTTTTCTAGATTGTATTTCGCTATTGAAGGGCATTTTGGTCATTTTACACTCTATTGAAATTCTCTTCAATTGGAGATGAATTTTGAAAACTAACTGTGTAGTATTGCAATTGGTATCATTTCGAACCCATATGTCAAATTTGACAATTTTGACCTTCGAGGTGCATATTGCTTAAATTTTAAATTTCCATTTCACTTTCTTCATTTCTAACTTCCTTTGTTTTTTTTCTTCTATTCTTCCTTTCTTTTTCATTATGGCTCGTTCTTTTTATCCTCCGACTTTGGCATATCGAGGCCTACTCATGCATGCAAAACCTTGCCAAAAAGGGCATATATTCAAAGACGGTGTAGATATTTTATGAGATTTACCACCTCATACCCTTTAGTCTATTTTGAAACAAATAAGTTTGATTTCTCACATTTTCTCTTCTTTTTATTTCATTTTACCAATGAAAACCCTAGGAATTAGGTTAGGATCACTAAAATTTAATCTATAACTTGAAATCTAAACCAATTTGGACAAATTTTGATTTTCGGTAAAGAATATGAATAATCAACACTTTTATCATGCAAATGTTCGAACAATTGTGTGTTGGTTCATACTGGTCACATGATGTTTTCCTTAATAAAATTGTTGCATGATGGGTGGAACAGTTACACATATGTTCTATACTGCTATGTGATTATTTAGTTTAACTAGAAAGATATTATGTTATTTATACTTTAATACCAAATTTTTGCACTTTTAACCATATTTTCGTTTTTTTCCAGGCTACTATAGATTATAAGAAGGCAAGCAACCTCTCTAGTGTCTTAACCTTCTACAGAGTCCTCCCAAAATTGATAAAAGATGGTTTTCACAGAACAATTTTTATTGATCTTTTCAATGGTCTCCACAATTAGCAAAGAAAGGTAACTTATGTATATATATAGAGCTTTAGTAAAGAGATGGTTCGAACAAGACAAACTTTTTAACTCCTATTTGGAGAGGACATAATCAATCTGGTTGACTTTGCTATGATCACTGGCATCCCATATAGCAAGCAACGAATTGCTTTTCATGATTGTCTTTTCTATCCTAACATCTAATGGAATTATATTACTTCTCTTCTTAGGTTCTATTCTAAAGTAAAGAGGAGTAGTGGCATTTACTACTTTTCCATCATTAATCACTGGGCCAGAGCTACCCTAGCAGATCCACTTCTAAATATTGAGGTCGACCAAATTCCTCAGGGCTTTATATTCATGTTGTTGGATTGTACTCTCTTCACAAACATGGAAAGTATGATTGAGAGTTTATTTCTTTGGACTTGATTGATCTAAACAAGATTTCTTCATGGGATTAGGTATCTCTAATCCATGGGTGCTATATATAAGTTTAGACAAGAGTTATAGAGGTGTAATTAAGATGCAACAGGGCTTTGTGATGGTTTTAGAGGTAAAATTCTTTCTCTTTCCCTTTTGCTTTATATATCTTTGCATGATTATGGTAATTGGCTTATTTTTTCTATTTATTACAAGTTTAGGCATATAAAAGAGGTGTTGTTCCTTACCCTACTCTTAACTTTATCCCAAATAACGAGTTTCCATGACTATTAAGGTGGAACTCCTCTATTACTGGGAGGGAACATGAGGTACATTCATACAAGATATACCTTAATAACTTGAAAGATGATATGGTATGACTTCTTTTTCATAATGTTTATTTCTTTTTCCTTATTCTTGTGATTCCAAGTTCATAGGTGCTAGTGGGGGCTAAAAATTAATGAGTGGAGCCCGATGATGTGACCTCTCACACGAAGCAAAGATATCTTCTAGAGCGTCCATCTTTTAGATGCTAATACTTTGGGGGGAAAGTCTTCAAGTGGCATAGGGGTCCTTAACCCTATCTAATACCTGAAGATCCCATGAAGTCCTACAAAAGTGCCTTCGTATTTCCCCTTGAGTTAGTGGAATAAGAGAGAGATGGTATTCGTGCTAAGGCTTTCATGGATTGTCAAGCTAGCTATACTTCTTTTGTAAAGAGCTCATTGCTAATAAAGATCTACACAGCATGTGGCACCCTTTACCCAATCCGATCGATGAACCCGAATAAGAAGAAACACACAAAATGTCATCTAAACTTACGTAACATTAACAAATAAAAAACTTAGTTTAAATTCCCTTTTAGTAAACATTAAAAGTTATAAAAAAGTGAATTATCAAAAACCTTTTATTTCATGAAAAATAAAATTGGAAAATCCTCATGTCAAAATCCGATAACATAATAACTATATCGAGACAATATTCCCAATATGAATAGTAACATGCACAAAAAAAACACTTTTATAGCAAAACATTTCCAATCCTTCACATCCGTGATCCTCTTATCACTCTAAACAACCCTTATCCCAAAAATATCAACCAATCTCAGGAAAGAGATATTATACAAGTAAAAATATCTAAAGCATCTTTAAATATGTTTACAAAATACTTAAAAGCTTTAAAAACATATAATATTACAATTTAGGCCCAAATTCCCTAAGTGCAGCATTTTAGTGCCCTTAACTTATATACATCACATAATTTATATAGATAACAAAATACCAAAAGAAAAGCATTCTCTTAATCTTCTAAGTGCATCGAGGCTTTAGCTTATTCAGTCCTTTTTACCTATACATCGCAAAAATATTGATGCACTAAAAGAATACTTAGTGGTGTAATCAAGGTAATTTATGTGCACACATCTACAACCATACAAGCATTAAAGCAACATAAAATAAACATATATGTAATGTACATAAGATGTAATTATAAGGCAAGATGCATATGTATATCTCAACATTCATAATGCATATACATTATTGAGGACATATCATTAAACAATGAATGTCAACTTTACAAAATATTAGACTTATGTCTTAAGCTTTATCAATAACCATTCTTATGCTCGTACTTAAAGAAACAAATAAGTTATACTAAATAATAGGGATACTTAGGCCATTAAGGCTATTAGGACCACGAAGGCCAGTAACATTGACCTAAAGGACATCAAGACCATGAAGGCCTAATAACATGAAGCTTAAGGTCATCAGGACCATGAAGGCCCAGCAACATCATTATAAGAGCCATAGGTCACAAAAATCAATATAGGACCCATAAGTCACAAAATTAGGTTCAGAAGTACCCTAGCAGCTAGTAAACCCCAGTGACTGATCAACCTATCTAATCTAAGTTGTTTACTTGTATAGGCTACTCACCATTTATTTTAGTTTTACCATTGTAAAGTAATTTAAAATGGATTTTTCAAGAGTGTTTGGCTAATAA
>CANXYI011736625.1:0-14274 GCA_948208565.1 Hura crepitans
AGTAGCTTAGAATAATGATGTTCTAAAAATGCTTATTACTATGTTAGAAATGAAGAGTTTATTAAGTTATGTAAGGAATATGTGTGGTCGTGTGAATCTTTGGTCATGCCTTAATGATATGATGTGCATAAATGTAAATTGGTTATATAGTTATATTAAATGATAAAATAAACATGCTAGTATGCATGATGAATTTGAATGATGATGTTACATGATGTTAGATAAAGATTTAGTATGCCAAGTATGATTAATATTATATGATTAATATGTTAGTACTAATGTTCCTTACTTATAATACATTATCGATGTTCTATAAATCATGAAGTAATAAATAGAATGTGATGAGTCACAAGACTATCAATATGGCTAAAAGGCCAAATGTGCTGCATGGATATGTAGTTTGTGTAATTCTTAAGAGTTTATAATATTCAAAACCATTTTATGAAACATGAGCTATGTAAGTATTTTATAAAGTTGATGTGAATGATAGGGTATATTTCAAGAAAATTACGTATGATAATGATTGATATTGTAATACCTATACACCGAGGCTTTAGGGATAGTACCCTGAGACCTGAGAAGTGTGCTTGGAGTACCGGGTTACCTATATAAGGTCTGAGGCATTGTATATGATCCATTAAACTTTATGAGGCTCAAAAAGGATGAAAATGACTGAATTTAAAAATTTAGAAAAACAAATAACTTATTTCCAACTATAAACTAGTAAGCCATAGGCTCAGATTGAGTCAAGCAGAGAATGACCCAAGATGAGCCCAGAAAAACATGAAAGTATCATATCATGAAGGTTAAAAAATTGTAACGAGGCCAATGGCGAAGGAATTTTAATTTTCTAAGGTCTTTTGAGAATTTTCAATTTTTCGACAAAATTGTGATTTTTTGCTAGCATATCTTATTATGGAATTTGGCTATGAAATTTTGTGTGCCCCTAAATAAGGCCATTAAAGGATTTTAGAAACAAACATGATGACTTTTAGAGGTCTGGGTGAATTTTTAAAATTCCCTAAAATTCTATCAAAAAATTGTGATTCCTAAAAATTTGGTTCGACTACTTCCCAATGGAATTTCACCATGAAATTTTGCAAACATGTAATTGGGACAAATTGAGGGTTTTAGGAATAAATGGTTTAATTTTCTATTGACCATGTGATTTTTTAAAGTTCCCCAAAGTTGGTAGCCCCTATTAAAGAAAAATTGAGTTTTAGAGAGCTCGGGAGCTGCACGATGTGACCTAAGGCACCCAAAAAAACTCTTTAGTAGTAGAGGCAGGTGGCCATTCACTTCAAAGGACACTTGGCCCACTATCACCCCACATTTCTTTTCTTTTTCTTTCTTTTCTTCCTTTCTCCTCTATTTGCTGGTCACATTCTTTCTTTAACTTTCTTCTTCCTTTTTCATGGTTATTCCAGCCCTTTATTTCTATCAAATTACCACCAAGAGATAGCAATTCATGTGGGGAATCCATCTTGATGGTTGAGGAGTACACAAGATGCCTAAAAGTTCAAGGAAAATCAATCTTAGAGTAAGGGTGCATACATGTGCAACATATAGTCTAATTAGGGAGTAAGTAAATTTCCTTTGGTTTTTATTATTTTTCTTAAAAGATTTCCCTTCCTTAAACATGCCTATATGCCCATAAATTTTAATTAATGTGTGTGCAATTTTGGTGATACTTTTGAAGGAGGAAACATGAGGGACATCAAAAGGTGTTCTTAAGCTTGAAGTTAAAGGAAAAAGATGTTACAAGGGAGCTTTAGGCCAACAGGAGGTATTGAGGAGCTTGGTTTTTTTAAATAGGTTTGTGAATTTAGTAAATTCTAGCATGCCTTAATTCTTGACCTTGGGTATTTGGTGGCTATGTAGTGTGAAAATTAATGTTTGAAATGAGTAGTAATAATACTGATTTGTTTCATGTAAGCATGGGGGTTAATTTAATGTGGCAAATGGATGGTAATTGCATGGAATCGAGAGGTAAAAAGGTGTGTGGATGTCATGAAATAAATAAATCAAGAGGAAAGGTGGTGTGCTTTTCATGTATTGACATGATGTTTATGTGTGTTTGATGCAAATGATAACATTATGTTAGAGATTATGCAAAGTTATAAGGTATAAAAGGGTACCTTAGCTTGGAAGGCAAGGATTAAGCTTTAGATGTAAAATAGATTTAGCTATTTGGTTAATATGCCTGGCTATAATAAGTTGTGAGTATGTATAATGAGGAAAGACATAATTGGGACAACATATTTAACTTAGTCAAGAGGTAAGAGCTTAATGTCTATTAGGTACATGATGTCTATGATGAGTAAATCATAATGAAAATAGGAGATATACTTGGGAGAGTATGTATGAGTGGTGAATTTAAAGAAATAAAGCATGTGCATATGCGTGACATGTTTGGCTGAAACATATAGGAATTATGCAATATTATAATATGTGTGGTATGGAGTATATATATGTGTGGTTATATTGACATAATGAAATATGGCTAATATGTATGTTAACTTATAGGTGAAGGCATAAACATGGAATATAGGTATGAGTGTGTTCTTGTTAGAGTAATGAAAAATGATATATGTGTGTGTGGCAAACTAATGAATATGCATGTGTTATGGAATTGGCAAAAATAAGTGAGTTAAAGTGAATGTGAGTTGTGGCCGTGGCATTTGTAAACCTTGGTATGATTTGGTTGGCATGACGTGTATTATGTATACATGTACATGTGTTTGTGGCATGTTATAATGTTTGTATGTTTGATGAAATGTGAGTAAAAATAAGATCGTGCACATTGTCTATTTTTGGCTAAGACATATGCATGGAAATGAAGGTGTAATGAACATATTGTAGCATGCTTAAATGTGTGTGAAATAACATGGCATGTTAAGCATGAAATGGGGAACATGACCTTATTATATAAATAGATACACATATAGGAGATATATGGTATGAAAATGGTTAAGTAATAGTAAGAAAAACCTATGTTAAATTGAGTTAGAATGTGGTTTGAAGTTGCTGGAATTTAATTGACTAAATTAGCTTAAAATGTGAATTATAAGGGCATAAAATGATACCCACATTTGAGACCTTTATACCTTTATTTTGAATCGAATTTGAGGCTACCTTAAAGGTCACTTGAAAATAATAAATAGACTTAGCTTTAGGCCTATAATTGTATAAAGTGTTGCTTGACGATGGCATGGGAAAAATGACTAGAACAAGGCCAGTATTCAGCTTGTAAATGACTACGTAAATAATAGAAATGACCTATAACTCTCCTATAAAAAGAGCATACTAGACTTAGCTTGGAAATGATTCACAAATTTCATGTAATAGAGCCTTAATTAATGGAATAAAATAGACTTAACTATGCCCATGTAATTATATTAAATTGAGCTAAGAAAATATACATATAATTGTCCGATAGGACCAAAAATGACCTATAGCTAACCAGGTCAAACTTTAACTATTGAAATAAAATGATTACTAATTGTTAAACATTTTTAAGAATTATAAAATAATAACCAGTAAATAAATGAATGTAGAATAAAGTCAGATGGCCTATTAGTTAGACACCTACTAGATGGGTTGATTGGTCAACTTAGGAATAAGCAGCTACTAAACTGTCTAATTATCAGATCAAGCTGATGTAGTGGCTAAGGTTTATATTTAAGCCACTACACTAGTCTACAAGGCAGACACCTCTTTTCCTTTTATTGGATATCGGACTATGTCGGTGTAGCAATAGAGGTCCCTAGAGGGACCACTACACTAGTCTACTCGGCAGACCAAGATGGAATATTTAATATGATCAGTGTCTTAGGAGGTTTACAGATTGATCCCTATACATAAGCTACTCAACATTTTGCCCCTTCAGAGGTTCTCATGAACTGATCCCTATAGGCTATAGGCTAGTGTAGCAGTCGGGGTCTAAAATGTGGGCCATTGCATACCTTTCAATTCCCTCTTATTGCAATGTCTATAAGTGTAGTCTACCTAGTGGGGCCTATTTAATAATTTAAATAATACACATGGGAGTAATTAAATTATTGAATGAATTATACAAATAAATTGAATAAAATTATCATTGTGGCATTTTACTAAAGTTAAAGGACAAATGACATAGCTTCTCAATGGCATCAATCAGTTGACGTGTTATTGACACACTACGACGAGACCATATTTTTGTGGTTGCAAGTGTCTGACATAACTGTAATCACTAGGCTAATGGAATACATATACATGAAATTAGTTTTGAAATTTTTAATTAATTTTATACACTTAAATCCTCTATTGTTACTGTATTGAAGCTTTTTTTTTGCTTGTATAAGACATGTTTTAATTTATTAAATTCACCACTGAGTTTTATACTTAATGTACCAGTGTTTTAATGTGTAGGTAACCAAGGATAGTTATTTAGCCTCATTGTGCATGCAGTGTAGCAGCTGAGACAATAAAGATCTAAATATTTCTGTGTATTGATGTATATAGTAATTACACATGTAAAAACTGTAGGTCATGTGTCCAACATGCTTAAAATTGCTAAAGTCTATAAACTTAAGCAAGTTGTTATAAATAAACCAATATTTTAATTTACTTGAGCTTGTTTGTGGTTTTATATATGTGGTTTAACCAATATTTTAATTTACTTGAGCTTGTTTGTGGTTTTATATATGTGCTTTTGAGGCCCTATGTGGTTGACTTTCACCTATATGAGATATGTTGATGTCTAAGTGAGGGACTAGAAGGGTCTAAGTGGAGATTATGTGCTATTGTATATAGAAATGTTTTTCACAGGTGTTGGAAAATTTTTGGTACATCACCCGGGTAGTTGTTATGCTGCCTAATTTTTTTGAGACCTATAAAAAGTTTGTAAAGGCTTTGTTTGAGTCTGTCAAACCTTGTATGCATATGGATAAGGTTTAGATTGGATATCTAAGTCATATCTAATAGAGTTTTAAAATAGCCCATAAGTGTTAAGGAGTTTTCTCCTGGAGCAATCCTAAGATAGGTGACCCATCAAGAAATGTATCGCCTGTCGGGTTTTTTGGGGAATTTGGTAGGGTTTGTCATAGATATCCATGGAAAGTAAGTGAGATTGAATCAATTAAGGTATGTATATAAAGTATTATATGGTAGATATGTGATCTTAAGTAAGGGTATTCATCTTAGCATATGCATTACGTGAATGTGACATGATATAAAGTGAGTTATGGTAGTATGGAATTAATGTTGCTTTATTTATTATGATGTAATGTGTATGTATATAGTACGATTGAGTATAAGTGATGTCTAAATTGAGAATATGATGGTGATTTGTATGTTGTTACACCTTTCCATATAGAGACCGAATGCCTCATTAAGAAATCCATCCTGTTGTTTTGCTTAGTTGGTTAGTGATATGTTTAAGTAAGATGATTTTAGGAATATGAAAGTAATTATGTCTATGGTATGTAAGTAATTTCAATGAATTGAAATAAGCTAGCTTAAGACATAATAAGGTGGCCGAAATCTTTATATTGTGAAATAGGGTTGTGTTATGTCACTTGAATTGGCTTAAAAAGAATGAATTATATGTGATGATTAAGATGATGAATTTTGAGTATGTATGGTGCCCATAAAATACTAATTCCATAATTCTTATGTAACAAGCATGCTATGTGTGTACGGTTAAATGGCTAAGTATGTGTGGCAACCATTATGTGTATGATGATGACTAGAGTTAAGTCCTTTTTATGATTTAATTATCATAATTAAGCATTTAGACCACTATGCATGATATGTATGCATTATGCATTACTTGAAAATAATGGTATGTTCAATGAGATTATAAAGTGGTAATGATAAGCATGTGGTAGTGCCTACTCTTATGAAGGGCCTAAGGAGACTAATAAGTTATAAGTATATGTCATGTAAGGCTACAGCTGATAGCCCTCTTAATGAAAAATTTGGTGCTTTATGCACATAGTAAATAAATTATGAACATAGTACTGCATATGAAGTATAATATGAAGGCAATAATTTGTTGATAAGATATATGTAGAGATTATGATATTTTTACCGGGGATGAGAGTGGTTAGTAGAGTTGCCACCTGGCCTCTACACCAGAACCTTTGATCTTCTATACTAGAAAGGTTTAAAATTTCAGATGTTATTTATGCCCTCATAATATGTTGTCCATGTATATTGTAACATTTATTAGTCCCTTATCAATTAAGCATGCATCATCTTTAATTATATCATATCACTTTTGCATATAAAGGAAGCAAATTGCAATATTTACAAAATATAACATATACGTACATCTAGAAAATAAGTCATTGATTAATTGTTATTTGACCTGACAATTACCCATAATTTAATATGAATTGGCAATAATTGCCCAACTCCCATCTCTAGGAGATTGGCCTTTATGGAAATGCATTTTTCATGTGACTTTTGATTAAGGAAATGCAAATCCATTTTATTAGAAAGCACTAATTAATTATATATAAAATCATTTGATGTGAAAGTTAGGTTTTAGTGTGTAAAATGAGTTATTTACTAGCTATTACAACCCCAAAACATATTAAAATGTATAATAAGTACATAAACAAAGAAAATAAATCATAGTATTAAAATGGTCTCGCTTCTACATTGCCTGGTCCATGCAGATGTTCTAGAGGTCTCATCTTAGTCCGTGTAGACCATCTCTAGGGGTAAGTTATGTCTATCCCCAATTTTGATCCACTAAGCAAGTTTAGTCAACAACTCACATGACAATGAAGTCAAACAAAGTTAAATCGAGGTTATATAAACATTAATGTATAATAAATAGAATATGAATATATTTAAAACATAGGGATCTTGAACAATTGATTGTATAACACAAAGCATATTTCAAAGAGCTATCATACAAGCCCATGTAGGCTAAAGCCCTTATGATAGGGAGTCCATGTGGACTACCCATCAATCCTTTGCAAATATATACATGCCTTCAAATACAACATCAACACATAAATAGAATGATTCACATTTATCAACTAGCATATAACAAGATGCTTACAGTACAAAATCATGCTCATAGGATAAAGGTCTATACTGACCAATTTCTCATATTCACATAAGGGAAATAAGTCCGTGTGGACTAACTTATCATGTTTATGCCTAAAAGAACTAAGTTCATGCACACCTAATCATGCACATGATCAGATTTATGTAATGATTATTAACACAATATAATAGACTTAACATTTGCTGTAAGGATCAATTCTACATCTTACATATTGCTATAATAGCCTACTCATCATGAACAGAAGTGGGGATAACAAAATACCACCTCTCTTAAGTATCAATTTTAGAGATCATACGTATGTCAAACATCAAGAAACATAGAATGGACCTCAGACATTACCTGAACAAGAAGTCTCTTCAAACAATAGCACAAAGGTCTCAAGATTCAAAGGAAAATGGTTTGAATTGCTCTTGGATCAAGCTCTCAAAATTTTCTAAATTCTTTCTATCATTGGAATGTATATTTTAGATTCTAATTTTCAACTCCTTCCTCTCTTTTGTTATAGAGAAGTATATATACTTAGTCTTTTTAGGTTTTCCTATTTTTTTCCAAAAAGGGATCCTAATCCCAATAGGACTCTGGCTCTTTGATTGAATAGGTAGAATTTTATGTTTGAAATGATTTTTCCTTCGGTAAGTCTGTGCAGACTTATCTGTACTAGTTTGCATAGATTAAGCTCTTTATATGTAAGTCCGTGGGCTGGATTTTGGCTTATTTACATTGTTAGTCCGTGCGGACCCACCTCTTGATGACTTTGTGCTATGCTTAAGAGTTTATCTCTAGCAATCATCACATGTCAAAGGTAAGGTGTCTATAGTTGTTTTGACTTTGGTGTGTGCTATGTATCAATAGTATATATCAAATTATCTGAGTTATGGATACTTACCTATCGGCTTCTTCTACTCATACTATTGCTGAGTAAGCTTTGACATAAACTATGAAATTTATTAGCTTATGAGGTATGAACCTAAAATGATGGATTGGCTTACGAGGTTGAACCCAAAATGATAGATTAGCTTACAAGGCTAAATTCCAAATGATTTATTGGCTTATGAGGTTGAACCAGAAATGGTGGATTAAACTCAAGGTTGATCCAAAATTAGTGAATTGAACTCGAGGTTGATTCAAAATTAGTGGATTGAACTCAGGGTTTATTCAAAATTGTGGATGGAACTTTGAGTTGATCCTGCAAAATAAAATGTTAATTAGATTATGAAAAATTGTTACAGAATAAGTTTGACCTCTGAGAGGTATTTCCTCTCTCTCTTTCTTTTCTTTTGAATTTGGTAGTCAAAAGTCCATGTGGACATTGTTAGTCATAGTCCATGTGGACTAATCTTAAAGAAAGTTTATGCGGACTAATTTTGAGATTGACTCTCATAGACAAGGTGAAAAAAAGGCCATGTAGACTTTTTGGGAAGACATCCATACGGACTAACAATGTGAAAGTCTGTGCGGACTTATCATGACAGAATTATAACTCTCTTTTTGGCCTCATTTCTCATTTGCATCCTTTTCTATTTCCCTTCTTTGTTATTTTTCTCCCAAGCAAGCAACTTTCTGATGGCTTCTCATGTTGCTAGCACTTCTCACTCATCCTCTTTTAGTGATAGTAAAGGAACTCTAACTATCATCCTTCTTCAACCAAGCATAAGGTCTTACCTTTGTCCTCCTTCACTAAAGGACATCTCTGTGCCAACTTTGGTTAGTTTTGTACCATCTACTACCATCACTCGACCATAAAATGTTACCCCTATGATGGGGATTGTGTTTGGTGACCTAATCCCTATTTTGGTGTATTTGACGTACCATGCCTATTTAGAGGTCTACCCTCAAGTGTGTTTTCTTTCCATTGTGTGCCCTATTGCTATTCTAATCAAGTTTTCCTTCATAGGTGCAATGTGAAAATTTTTTGGTTTGATAAGTCTGTGCGAACTTAGTTTACTAAGGCACAGTTAGTCCATGCAAACCTATTTCACTAGGGCAGTTAGTTTGTGCGGGCCTAGTCTTTATATCATTCTAGAATGTGTTATGTGATTATTCTACATGATCTATTTTATAAAGTCTGTATAGACCTTTGCATGGCTATGTAATGTCCATACAAACCTTTAAATGGCTATGTTATGTAGTCCATGTGGACTTTTATGTGTCTGTGAGTGTGATTCGTGCAGACACTAGCTTGCCTGTGAACATGATCTATACAGACTAAGCTTGTTTATTTTGCTTAGTCCATGTGGACCTATTTTCAAAATATTAGTCTATACAGACTTTTGTAAACCCTCGCTTCTTTTTCCTTTAGAGACACGTCTCAAGTGTGGGGGCACTCTTTTTGACCCCAGCAATGTTACTCTACTATGCTAGTGTCGATGAAGGATAGCTTTCGAGCAACTAGCTTTCAAACCTTCTTGGACCATCTCATTAGCGGAGACTTCTGTTGTGACCTACAAGCTTTGAAGGCCTTATTGGACAGGGTGCATGGACACCACACACACCTTCCACTTTCCCTTTGGTAAGATGATGATACCCTTTTTGACTAGGCCTTTATCACTGGGCCACCTTGCACTGGATGCATAATTACTTTTGATGCCTGCTATCATCACTTGTCATTAAGGCTGCAGAATGTGAAAGAACTGCTAGGTTTTGTTCCCTAGGATAGAACTAGAAGTATTCGCTACACTGACTTATAAGAGAAAAGAGGGGAAGCGTCTAGTTTGAGTCAGCTGAAGGTTGATCAGTGTACCTGCTGTTTCATTCTCTACCTGATGGGTACCACCTTCTTCGGCAATGCCAATGGTGCAGTAAGCTAGAGCTTCCTCCCTATCTTGGAGGATGTTGACAAGATTGATAGTTGGAACTAGTGTTGTTCCTCTCTCAGGAGGATGTTCAGGAGTCTAGACATGGCTGTGCAGACTAGAAAGAGCCACTAGTTTGTCTAGGGCTTCATGTCGAGTAGGTTGGTAAGTAACTCCCCCTTATTAGCTTATGTCTCTTTTAAGCTTCTTCATGACTTTGTTATCTTTTGTTGTTTTAGGTATGGGTTTATGAGCTTCATTTATTAGCTCGTCCTTATGAGTTGGACGTGCCTGACTACTATCTGGTGATGGATAGATGGGTGCAACCCTCTTCGAGCCCATGGAATGCGGCTTTTTTGATGTAGCACCACCATTATCTTAGCTCTCAAGTTTGGACCGACGTAAGTATTTCTTGCACATTAAGTCAAAAATCTTTGTTAGCCATTTATTCATATGTAACTAATACTTACTTGTGCAGGTCGACTTGGCTTGGTGGGTTTTTTTCATTAAAGAACTGCCCACTCCCTTGCACTATTAGAGACTTATCATCCTACCACCTTCTGCTAACCACCCTAGAGACCTATTCCATGTTTTTGGGAGAGAGAATTGTGAGCTAGAATTTAGGGCCTAATGTTCACCTTATTCCTCTAAATCCTTCTGATTTGATGCTATTCAGGAGATATATAGATGATCTAGAGTTCATGCAGGGCATGACTGTGGGAATTCTAGGGGCAATATCAGTAGAAGATGGTGTAGAGGGCTACACTTCTTAAGCCTCAGCTCATTTGCTTTTGCAGGTTCCATACACATTAGGACCTCTGCCTTATGTGAGTTTCTTAATTTTTAATTCATTTTTGTGACATTTCTTGACTTCATGTGTGGCATTATAGCCTATTGCTGTGTTTAGGGCTAACCCATCATGATCAAGGAAATAGCCTAGAACTGCCCTCAGTTCTTCTAGCTCCCATTTCTCACCTCCCCCAATTCACAGTAGAGTTCCATGTTCATTTACTGGTCAGACGTCTTTCCTTAGTGAGGTGATTGGCACCTTGGTGGATGTCCTAAAGCTAAGTTACATGTGCTATGCTGTTGATAAAAAGCCATCTTCTACTCAACTTCATATAGTGGTGAATTGGCCAGTTCCTTTCGAGCTTGAGAACACCACACTAGTAAGGTCATTGGGCTAGCCATTCATATTACTTGGGTCTTTTAAGTGTTGCCTATGCTTTATGCTTTTTTCTTCTAATTAAGTGAAGAGAGCTCCTGTGGAGAGGACAGCTCAGGTGGTAGAGGCATTCCAAAGAGCCATGGTCGATGAGACTCGAGTGCTTGCTATGAGTAGCTTTCCTATAATGGTTAATTTTATGCATGTCCTGTATGTTATGTATGTTATATATGTTACATATCTTACATATGTTAATGCATGTTATTCATTGATCCTTCACTCTTCTTATACAATGAGTTGTTGAGGCAAGTTGCGACCCTACATGAGGCTCGAAGGAAGGTGAGAGCCTTTAAGGTGGCCGAGAAGCTTGTGATCTCCTCCAAAGATGAAGACACGGAGGAAGAAGATGATTTTGAGGAATAGGCTAGGAGGCACCCCCTCCTTTTTATTTTTTTTTGTTTTTATTACTATATAGGGGAATAGAACATGAGGCATCTCCCCTCTCTTTTGTTGGAAAGGGAATTATCACTTCTTGTTTCCAAACTTTCAAACTTATATGCACATTTTTTATTTTTAAAGTATAATTACCCTTAGAGTTCATTTATTGTGAATATTTTTATTTTCCTTTGCAAACTATATAAACTTGGGGTGGTTTAGTGTATGCAGACTTAAAATAATTTTAGTCTGGGCAGACTTTGCCAAAATATGATCACAGACCTTGCTTGATGATGGTGTAGACATGTATCTTTTGGTCTGCATGGACTATAATGTCGTTTCTAGGTTTGTATGAACCTCCTTGTTTGGTTTGGACTCTCATTCCTAGTAAGAATAGGAATGGGATTTTTGACTTATAAATATCCCATTCTTCACCTTTTAATCTCATACTCCCATTATATCTTCTTTCCACCTGGACATGTCTAAGACTCTGGAATCGAAGGCCTCTTGGGCTATTTCTATTCTTGCCCCCTTTTTTTCTCTTAGATTTTTAGGAAAGTTTGGATTGACCCTAATTTTCTGAATGCTACAATACAACACTAGGACCCTATCTTCCATGTTTTTGCCTTTGGTTAATAAGAGATTTCTCCAACCTTGAAAGAATTTGCTGCTATCTTGGAGTATAAAATTACTTCAGATACCCTTTTGGCCTTCCCTTCTTTCGAGGATCATTATGAAAGCATGACTAGCTTAATTAGGTGGCATAGCTTAGGGGTAATGTATATGATTAAAACTAGCATGAGATGAGGTTAATAATGGTATGAATAATGAACTTCACTTGGCTAGAAAAAGGGTCAAGAAAAGTGGCTTGTGAATTGCCTATAAGGGTTATGGCTTGCAATTGAAAAATATGTATCATAATGTTTGCCTTCAAGGGCTATGTCTTGTAATTAAACGTGATGCCATTTAGACTGATATTTTGGCATAGTGAATAGCCTATGATTGGTTGGTTTAGGGCTTAAAAATCTAATGTGAATAATGTTGAAAACTCTATAGAAAATGACAAAGAAATGAACTTACAAAGCTTATTAAGAACTTGTCGCAATGACCTATAACTGTCTAAAAATGACCACTACCTGAACTAATAACCTATTAGTGTTATCTTTCTAGATGGGCTAGCTGAAATGAATTAAATAAGAACAATATAACTTACTAGTGGCATTAAAATATAATATAAGGGCATTTTTGTAATTTCACATAGACAATAATTATTGGCTTAATTTTTAAAGATTATGCTTGTAGTTAGTAATAATAATCTTGAAACTATAATTTACAAAAATTTAAAAGAATAATTGGATAATTTATAGATAGAAACACCCTTAGGGTCAAATTGATAATTTTACACGTTAGCAATTTAGCTTGTACCTGGATGTCAGAACAAGATAAGAATATGATTAATTATACATTATTTAATAGCTAGGCATGTTTTAAATACTTGATTTCACCACTGAGTATATTATATACTCAGTGTACCTATTTTGGTGTGCAAGTAACCAAAATAAGGACATAGCCTCATAAAGCATGCAACAAAGTTCGAAGGTTATTCTTTAAAAGGTTAATAATGTATAGCTGCATAGGTTGCACTCTATATACTTTGGAAGAATTAGTGTTATGTATATAAGGGAAAAAGGATGTAATTATTTAAATATAGACTATGCTATAATTAACCAGCTATTATCTTAAAAAACCCTTTACGAATGTTTCAAGTTCAAGGAATCTCTTTTCAATAATGAAGAAAAGATGGAAGTGAAGAGTCATAAGCAAAAACTCATGCCCAATTAAGTCATCTCTAGTTGCATCAAGGATGTATCAAGCTCAGTAACCCCATTCATCAATAGGGTAAACACCTTAAAAAAAGAAGAAAAAAGGAAAAGAAAAAGAAAGAAAGAAAAGTAAAATGAAAATAATGATCCTCGCTAGGTCAAAAGCCTTCTAAAATGGCTTAAGCAAAAGTTAGAGGAATTGAGAGAAAATATTCAACCATGAAAACTCTAGTGGCAGGTTGATAGCATGAGTTTAGTATAATAAGGTCCAAGATGTTTAAATGTTGAAATTAAGTGAACCAAGTTTAATTGTATTGAATGTTTTCATGGTAATTATCTTTGTGCACATGTGCCACCAAATGGCAAGCTGCATCATAACCCTTCTTTGTCCTATTACCTTATCATACCACCAAAACTCATCAAATATGATTACCCTATGCTTCCTTCCTTTAAACAACCAACCTTCATAATGATCACAGAGGGGTGGATCTTTAGCAAAGAATAGGTTACACTAGTATAAGGGCACCAAAGCATAAAATCTTTGTATGTGGCTTTGTAAAAAATAAAATAAAATAAAAAAGAGCCTGCTAGTGTGAAAACCTTTATTCAAGAAGGTGCATTAGGCAAAAGTTTGGTAGCCCGTTAGTGTGAAAACCTCATTCGGGAGGCACATTAGGCAAAAATTAGGGCACAGCCCACTAATGCAAAAATCTCTTGTGGGGGATAAATTAGGCAAAAATTAGGGCAAAGAAAAGACCAAAAACAATAATAAAATATATAAAATAAAAAACAAAAAAATAATAAAAAATGTAATAATAAGAAAAAAAAAGAAAAAAATAAGAAGAGTTTTGGCAATCTGTAAAGAAGTGGGGGCATCACTAATCAATGACAAAATGTCCCCCTTGATTCTTGGCAACCAGAAAATCTTAGACCACTCAGACAAGAACTTTAATTCACTTTCAAATGAAAATGGACACCTTCCCCAAAGACAAC
>CANXYI011736753.1:0-10234 GCA_948208565.1 Hura crepitans
ATATGTAAGGTTAGAATTGATTTTAGATGTGCATTGGATTTTATATGAATTTTATATATTTTTCCTACAAGTGTGTATGTAGAGAAAGAGGGATCTAATAGAGCTAAGGGGAAGGAGAAGGTTTCAGTAAGCCTTGAGGTGTATTTTGACCCATAAGTAAGTGTATTTATTTTAATTTATGTATTGCATTAGCATGTTATCATATAAAGTCTGTGTATGTTAATAAGTAATAAATGCTAATTAATGAAATTAGTGGAATTATGTAAAATTGCAAGTATGTTCTATTATGAGTGATGTTTATAATTGAGTTGTGATGATATTTTATTATGTTTAAAGTTCCTCCTAAGGGAGGGCAAATGCCTGTAGGTGCTAAATGTATATGATTATAACTTATAAGGTAATGTATTATGCTTAAGTGTATGGTACCTAATGTGATAATGAAAGTATGATTTTTGTTATAGTTGAAGTCTTTTAACGGTTTGGCTGAATGCCTTTTGAATGTTGCTTAAATATGTATGAGATGAGTATGTGATGTAAGGAGTGTTATTCGAAATGCTCATAGATGATGTTTAGGTTGTTATGTAATGATATATGGTTAGATAATGTGCTCTATGATAATAATAAGCTTAAATGTGTTTATGTGATCAAATGAAAAGTTACATATATATATATCATCATGTTAACCATATGAGCGCATATGTAACTTGAGGTGCGTAAGTCTTGTAACACCTGTAATCCAAGGCTTCATGAACAATACCTCTGAGGCTCGAAAAGTGTGCTCGAAGTGTCAAGTCACCTTCATAAGGCCCGTGACCTGGCATACTGGCTATGAAAATTTGACAGGCCGTAAAATAATAAAAATGGCTTAATAAAAAATTTTAGCAGAACCAATAATTCATTTCAGGCCATAAGCTAGTGGGTCGTAACCTCAGATGGACTTGGGCTAAGAATGACTCGAGACGTGTTCAAACATACCTAAAAATATCATACCTTGAAGGTCAAAAATTCCACTGAGTCCATTAGTGAAGGAATTTTAATTTTCTGAGGTTGTTCAATAATTTTTTGAAATTTCTTAAGTTTCTAAGGAATTAATTAATTAACTCGCCGATGGAATTTTTATGTGAAATTTTACAAGCTCATAAATAGGTCTAATTAAGGATTTTTAGAATAAACATGATGATTTTTAGAGGTTCGAGTGAATTTTTAAAATTGCCCAAAATTTTAGCTAAAATCAAAATTTTTTTAGAAGCTCGGGCGCAACGTGTCGCCACCCACTCACCCTTATAAATTCTATGCCACATAGGCATTAACCCACCATGCCAACTCACCTCCCCCTCTACCATCTCAACCTCAATTCTTCTCCTTAGGCTGTCGATGCCATTTCCATCTACTCCCCTCCATTTTTGCTTCTTTTTCTTCTTAATTCCCTATAAAATCATCACAAAAAATCATAATAATAATGCAAAAATTTTTTCTTAAGGTGGTGAGACCCCATAGCTACCCCTAGAAGTTTTAAAAAATTACCTAAAGTTTAAGTTTAGTATATGGAGGCCTAAAAATTCAACTAGGGTATAATTAGGTTTTCTTTGCTTTTTATTTTAGTTTCAAGTGGTCTCCTCAATTCTAAGAATCCCTATATTTTCATATTTTTATTTAGAGTCTTGTATGATTTTCTATGAATTTTCTAAGTTAGAATGTTGTTATATAGGTGTAAGGCAATTAGGTGAGCAACAAGGGAATTAAAGCTTCAAATTTGATATAGGTATGTGAATTTGGTATAATAGTAACATGCCATAATGTGTGAATGTAAATTTTCATGTAAATGTGTATGGAAATGGTGAATTAATTATGTACTAGCATAAAAATGTTGGTATAGGCATGGTATAATGTCCTTTATATGTGATAATGATGAATTATATATGAATTTAGTGAGGAAAATGGATGTAAGGTCATAGATTCATTTTGGTCAAGAGGTATGTATGGCTTGGCATCCTTTGTAAATGATGTTATGGTATATAGGTATGGTGAAGATGATAGGAATTGTTATGTATGGCATGAGTTTAGATGATAGCTATTTGTAATTGGTGGGAAAAATCCATGTGTGTGCATGTTTATGATATGGCCAAGAGGTGTGTGCATGATGGCATATGTGTATGTCATGTGTACATATGGGTGTATAGTGGAAATATGATGTAGGATGTGTATGGGTGGTGAAATGTGAGAATGTGCATATGTATGACCATGTTCATGTATTGGCCGAGAGGTATGACATAATGGCATGTATGTATGTGTGGCATGAAGGATAATATGTATGAATGGTATAACATAGTGAACATGTGATGTATGACAGGTAAATGACATGAAAGGTAAGTAATCATATGTATAAACATGGTATGACGTATGGTAAAGGTGTTAGCAAATTAGTGCAAGAAATGACATGTAAATAGCATGAAAGAAATAGACTTAAAATGGCCTAAAAAGTGACTTAAAGTGTGCCTATAATTGGTATGTAAATTAAATATATGAAATACTTGATTTGAGGCAAATGTGAGGTCAATGTTGTTACCTTACTAGATTGAATGGAATGAGATAATATATAGCCTAGAATGGCATGTTAATATGGCTTGAAATGGCATGAGGAAATGCCTAAGAAAAATGGGAATTGACCTATAACTGTGTCCCTAAAAATAAAACGGACCTGTAACTGTGTAATGGAAATGAGCAGGTAGAAATGACTTGTAATAGGGACATTACTTAGACATGAAAAATGACTTATGATAATGGCATGCAATGGACATAAAAGGACTTATAACTGCCTTTTTAAAAATGGACCTATAACTATCCGATAATAAAATGGACCCATAACTATCCGACTAACAATAGACTGTTTAAAATAATTCATAATTATGTACCAATCATCTAGAAATAAATTAAGTAAATGATTTGTAATGGACTAATTATAATTAACAGATAGTAGTCCCATTAGTTAGACACCCACTGGATGGGTTAACCGATCAACTAAGGGTTTGTAACTACTAGAGGTACTAGTCCTTTAGGCCTTTATCAGTTTAATGATATAGGTGGGTGCAACCACTAAGGTCCTAATAACTAGGCCATAGTACTAGATTGATGCAATGATTGAGATTCACCAACTGAGCCACTACATAGTATGATGTTGATATTTTTGTCTAGTACATGCAGATCCCTATTATCAGACTAGGTAGGGGTAGCCACGAAGGTCCACAAGCTGGGCCACTGCACTATAATGGATTGATGATAAAATGATATGATGATATTTTTATTTGTCTGGTACTAGGGAGTTCTAGGTCCCTACTATTTAACTAGGTCGGTGCAATGATTAAGGTTCACTAGTTGAGCCACTACACTAGGTCGGTGCAGAGACTGAGGTCCAAAATGTGGGCCACTACTTAGTATTTATTTCCCTATTATCTAATGTCTATAAGTGTAGTCTAACCAATCAGGCCTATGTAATAAATTAAATAATGAATAATGACAAACTATAATAATGAGAATTTTAAGTAATTAAATAATGGCATCAGACTGATTTATATAATGTTGAGATCAGTAAATAAAATAATAATATTATCATAACATGGACTTCACATGATGCATAAGGTATCCATAACTTATGTGATTTACATGTATGCTTGCATAACATGTTTTTATTATATCAAATTCACCACTGAGTTTTATACTTAGCATATCGGTGTTTCGGTGTGTAGGTAATAGAAGGTACTAGTTCAGCCTCGAGTTTTGTGCAGTGTTGCAACAAAGATACTGAAAGGTATATAATTTTGTATTTTTGGTGGTTTTAGCAAGCACTCGTGTAAATACTATAGGTTGTAGGTTTAGCTAGCTTAAGAGCTGCTAGGGTTTGTAAATGTCTATAATTTTAATCTTTGAGCTATTATCTATATAATGGCTTTTTATTTCAATGGTTTTATTTTTAGATTTTCTTATGATTATAGGCCTAAGGCCTTGTGTACTGCCTGTGATATATACAATGATATTAGAGGACCAAAAGGGTCCAAGTGTTGATAGTATTTATTAGAAGTGTATTTTTCACAGGTGTAATTTTGAAAATGTCACTTGAGTAGCCATTATGCTACCCAATTTTTTGTAAGGTTGATTACTGGCTAAAAAATGGATATTAATGTCTGATATAACCTAAATAATAAGGTTTAAAGGTTAGATTAAAGATTCAAACAAGATCTATCCATAAAATAAATAAGTCTATAAGTGTTAAAGAATATGATCTAGAGAAATTTTAGGATAGGTGACCTAGTGGGAAGTTGCACCTCCGATAAGATTTCTGTGGTTTTTAGGAGGGGGTGTGACATTTAGTGGTATCAAAGCCTAGGTTTAGGTGTTCCTAAGTATTTTACATAAATTCTAGTGTCTAAGATTTGATTTTCTGATAAGCTACATTGCAATGAGGCTGATAGGTTGTTATTCTTGTGTAGTAATCCAAGATGAGTGATAAAGCTTTAGAAGAATAGGGAGAAGAGGTAGCAAGCCATGTTCTTACCACTGTGTAGGGAACATCAGCCTATGCAGCTACACCAGTGCCTAGTGATGCTGGACAAAAGCAATAGCCTCAACCATAGTAGTAGGCTCAGACAACTTTAGCACTTCTACATTAGATTGTAGATTTGCTGACACATATATTAGCACTAGCTCTTCCACCTCCTCTATCAGCTCCTATACCTCCTCCACCTCTAACTGTACCATAGAAGACACATTTAGAGAGGGTTAAAAAGATAGGAGCAGTAGATTTTCTAGGAAACATGGAAGATAATGTTGCCAGAGCAAAGTATTAGCTAGAAAGAACACTCAGAATTCTGGAACAGTTAGAATGCACTAAGGAGGAAAGTTTGAAATGTTCTACCTCTCTTCTACAAGAGAAAGCTTTCCATTGGTGGGATACAACCAATAAGAGGAAAGCAGCAACAAATGTAACCTAAGAATTCTTTTTACAAGAGTTTAAGAAGAGGTATATCCTAAAATCTTACAAAGACAAGAAAAGACAAGAGTTCCTTAACTTGAAATAGGCAAGGAGATTTGTGTCAGAATAAGAGAAAGATTTTGCAAGATTGAGTAAATATGTAGAGGAATTTATATCTACTAAAGAGGAAAGGTGCAAGAAGTTCTTGAAAGGCCTTAATATGGAGTTGTGTATGCAAATAGCCAATCTGAAGGTTGCAAACTTTGCAGTTTTAGTAGCAGCAGCCTATAACATAGAAGAGATGTTGCAAGAAAAGAGGGACTTTTCTAGAGGAATAGACCATTCACACTAGGTTAAGCTAGTTCAAGACTTGGGTTTAGTAAGAGATCGAGGGAGAGTCAATCTTAGTTAGGGCATTAGACATAAAGGCAGACACAACCATAAAGGTCAGGTCAGGCTTCTATATCTAGACTTAAACCTTCCCTATAAGGCTCTAGTGCACTAGTATTAGCACCATTAGGTAAAAATGCACCCCTGACATGTCAAACTTGTAGTAAAAGGCATTAGGGGCAGTGTAGATTGGCAAGGGTAGGAAAGTGTTTTATATGTGAGGCTAAAGATCACTTTAAAGAGGATTATCCTCATAGGTAAACTAAAGTTACCTAAACTCAGGCATCAACAATGCCCCAGAATAGGGAATAGAGGTAGGCCAGAGGGGACCAGGCTAGCAATAGTTAAAGGGTTAGATCTGAGCCACAGGCTCTAGCTAGACAATATACCATCAGAGCTTATAAGGAGGCAGAGGCTCTGGATGTCATTACTAGTACTTTTTATTTATTTAATGCACTAATTTTGGCTTTAATAAATACTAGATCCACTCACTCTTATATTTGCACCACATAAGCACAAGATAGGGGTCTAGAACTAGAGTCTATAGGTATAGACATTCAAGTAAGCAATCTAATTGGATAGAGTGTGAGAGTGAATAAAGTATATAGACACTATCCACTAGTAATCTAGAAACAACTATTCCCTGCAGACTTCATTAAACTTCCTTTTCACGAATTTGATATTATCTTGGGTATGGACTAGTTATGTGAACACCGAGATATCATTGACTGTGAGAATAAGAGGCTTACCCTCATAATAGTAAAAGGACATGAAGTGATAGTTGTAAGTGAGAGAAATTCCCTAAATAATCTCATCTCAGCTATTAAAGCTAGACAACTCATTTGTAAGGGTTGCGAAGCATATTTAGCCCATGTGATTGACACTAGTACCTCTACACCTAGTTTGGATCAAATTCCAATTTTGTCTAGATTTTCTAATGTATTCTTTGAAGAGTTACTAGGACTACCTCCACAAAGGGAGCTTGATTTTGAAATTAAAGTCTTTCTTAGTACTTCACCTATGTCTATTACTCCCTATAGAATGGCACCTATAGAGTTAAAAGAATTAAAGGTGCAGTTGTAAGAATTGGTAGACAAGGGTTTCATTAGACTCAGTACTTCACCTTGGGGAGCACCTGTGCTTTTTGTAAAAGAGAAAGATGGGTCACTTTGATTATGTATTAATTACAGGAAGTTGAATAAGGTAACTATAAAGAATAAATATCCTTTACCTAGAATTGATGATCTTTTTTATTAGCTTAGAGGTGCCAGTATCTTTTCTAAGATTGACTTGAGATCAAGGTACCATCAGCTAAGGATTAAAGAGTCTGATATACCTAAGACAACAATTAGGACTAAATATGGGCATTATGAGTTCCTAGCAATGCCTTTTGGACTTATTAATGCTCCAACAGCCTTCATGGGTTTAATGAACAGTGTTTTTCAACCATATTTGGATCAGTTTGTGGTGGTTTTTATTGATGACATCCTGATGTATTCTAAGACTAGGGAGAACATGAACAACATCTCAAAATTGTGCTACAACTCTGAGAGAGAAGCAGTTGTATGCTAAACTGAGTAAGTGTGAATTCTAGATAGATGAAGTGGCTTTTATAGGCCATATTGTGTTAGCAGAAGGTATTAGAGTAGATCCTAGCAAAGTTAAAGCTATGTTGGAATGGGAACCTCTTAGGAATGTGATTAAGATACGGAGTTTCCTAGGACTAGCTAGTTACTACAAAAGATTCGTAAAGGGTTTCTCCATCATTATAGTATCACTGGCCGGGTTGATAAGGAAGAATGTGAAGTTTGAATGGGATGACAAATGTCAAGAGAGTTTTGACATACTAAAGACAATGCTATCTGAAGCACCTATCCTTGTTTAACCTAAACAAGGGAAGAACTTTGTCATTTATAGTGATGCTTCACATAATGGACTAAGATGTGTACTGATGTAAGAGGGTAAGATAGTAGCTTATGCTTTTAGGCAGCTGAAGCCACAGGAGAGGAATTATCCTACTCATGACTTAGAGTTGGCTGTAATTGTTTTTGCATTAAAAATTTGAAGGCATTATCTGTACAGTAAAAAGGTAAAAAAAGAGGTTATAACTAATTAAAGACAATGATTGTTTGATAAATTATCACCCAAGGAAAGCTAATGTTGTGGCAGATGCACTAAGCATGTAATGACCCAAAAATACTAACTCTCATGAATACTACTTTCCAAAACCCAAGTCACACTAAGTGTACCAATAGAAAGTATTAATTATGAGAGAATTTTGGGCAAAGTTTGAAGCCAATCTGAAGTCATTTGGATGGTTAAAAAAGCTAAACAAGATTTTACAGTAGTGTCCTATGAATTATGCTGCAGGTAAAGCTGAACCGTAAAATAATTCAAAAGTTGCTCAAAATAATCTAAAAATATTATAACCTAATACTTAAATATTCTAAATAGACCATTGGATTTGGAATCAAAATTTTTAGATATCAAAAAGTATTTTTACCGAGTTTTTGGTTAAGGAAATATATTGATTCTTTTTGTTTTCTTCATCTTTCAAGCTCAATTCTTTAGGTGTCTATGGGATTTGTATTTATCTAATTTTTAAAACCTATTTTGAGGAATTTTGATTCTTCTAGAGGGGAGAAAAAAATTATGGAAGAAAAATAAAATAATCTTTCAAAAATTATAAATGTCCCAAAATTTTTCCTTTCCCTTCATTTCCCTCAATTTCCCTCTGCTTCCCTCCTTCTTTCTATCAAATTGCCGACACCCTTTCCCTCTCTCTTTCTTCTTTTTTTTTCTTCCATCTCTTTCACACCTATTCTAGAAAATGGGTTCCAAGATGTAGAGCATCCTGAGACAAAATCGTAGATACCAAGATCACTTCATTTGGTAGAGAATCTTAGGAGGAATCGGGATTATTTTCCTTAAGTGAATAGTGACCATCTCGCAATTGAATAATTTTTTTCTATTTTGATATTTTTCCTAGGTCCTTTGGGTGCCCAAAAAGCCATTTATGTGGTCATTTTAATTTTTGATTAATTATTTGATTTTATATGAATTTTCTAAAATCGAACCTATTTGAATTCATAGGCAAGAATTCAAACTAAGCTTCCCAAGGTAAGGAGAAAGTCTAAGAGAGCTATAGGCATACTTAATGACTATTTTTGGTATGCGTAATCACTTTAAAATGAATGATAATGCATGGAAACTCATTAAATGTGCATTTATGGCATTATGTGTATTAATGGCTATTAGAAGTTTAATGCATGAGTTAGTTAAATATTATTGATTAGTAATGTTAGATGATATAAATGTACATTATGGATAATGTATGAGTGGCTTGTAAAGGCCGATGCCTCATGTTTGTTATTGAGCTTGATGTTCAGTTAATATGCCATAATAAGAGTTAAAAATGCAACTATGGAGTAATGTCATAGTAATGAACTATCATGAGTTTATATATGATTAAATAGGTGTGTGTACACATATATGGGTGGTTGAATGCTTCATATGTGGAAATAACATGTTTTAGGTGCTATGATAGCCTAAAGTGAATGTGCGGGCAATGTATGTGAAAATGGGGCATAATGCATTTGTGTGTGCTTTATTCTAGTTTTATGAATAAGTGTGTGCATGTGGGAGTGGCTAAATGCCAACTTGACTTTCATATGGACTTTTGCCATGTAATGAGGCTTTATGCGACTAATATTGATAAATGCCAATATTGGGTGTAAATTGGTGTATGGATGTGAGACGTGGCTTTTATGCGAATGTTTGATACATTAGGCATTATAAGGCTTAAATATATGATGATGATAAGGATTAAGTGTGCTTGATATGAGAAGTGTATGTATGTTGCATGTTTTGGCCATATAAGGTCTAATAGTGCTATATATGGCATATTGAGGTATTATTGAGAATATAGATGTGTGGATGTGTCTTATGATATTATTATGAGTTAATAAACCTTATGTAAGCCTAAGTTGGCTATATGACATGATTATGGGACTTATGCTATAGGCATGTATTCTTTAGGCCTTACTAATGTGCAAAATGGCCAATGAGACAAAATTATGTGACGATATGGTATAAATGGTGTAAAATGTATAATTGGCTTAAATGACATAATATGATGAGTTTAATGATGCCTATATAGTTAGACAACCTAGTTTAGATAGGTTAATCGATCAACTAGGATTTTTAGTGGCTACTAGCGTACCTTCGGGTATAAGACCTACGGGTCAATGTTCTATGTGCTGAAGGGCATAAGTGCCTATAGGCCTATGTTGACATATCTTTGAATGCACGTGCCTATGGGCCTATGTTGATGCATCTATGAATGCGAGTGCCTATGGGCCTATGTTAATGCATCTACGAATGCGAGTGCCTATGGGCCTATGTTAATGCATCTATAGATGTGAGTGCCTATGGGCTTATGTTTATGTATCTTTAGATGTGAGTGCCTTTGAGCCTAAGTAATCTATTATCTAGCCTTGGTTAGCTGTCTCTCTTTGATATGGGCAAATGTAAGAGAATAAAAAGACGTAGAAATGATGATGTGCTATAAAGATGTTTATAAATCCCAAAACTTAATTATTGCGTAACTACGAGGCTACGACATGTAATGTAAGTTCTTAAGCTTTCTATAATTGCCTTAATGAGCATGTGCTTATTATAAGGAGATATATGTGCATGTTAAGCTTATGGCTCATTTTATCTATGTTGATGATATTTATGCTATGTGTATGAACATAATGTGACATATGCATATTTCTTGACATGTATGTATATCGAAGATGCTTGTTGGCTTATGAATCATATTGTATGCTTACAAATGATAGCATGTTACACAATAGACAAGAAATGAACAATTAC
>CANXYI011736799.1:0-13606 GCA_948208565.1 Hura crepitans
ACTTATCCTTGCTACATGTGTACCACAATATGTGTATGCTGAGTATAAAACTCAATGGTGAATTTAAACCATTCAAAATATGCCACATGTCTTAACACACACATGCAAAAAAATCAAGGGTCTAAATGTAGTGTGTGGGTGATATGCCATATTTACTTTAACATTACCAAAATGCCACTATTTTTTATTTATTAAATTTTATCATCATAAGTTTATGATCAAATATAGCAAACATGTATTTTACTATACTTTAATTCCATTTCATAAGCTCAATTAGGTAGATGGCACTTACAAACACTAGACCATAAGGGAACTAAAAAGTGTGCAGTGGTCCACATTTTGGACCCTAACCACTACACCGGCCTGATATAACCATAGGGATCAGTTCATAAGAACCTACCAAAAATGAGCAACTATGCATGAGGATCAGTCTATAGAGCTCCCAATGGCAATTTATCAGGTCAAATCATTTAACCTGGTATGCCCAATAGACTAGTGCAGTGGCCCCTCTAGGGGCTTTTGCTGTTACAATAGCATAGTTCGATATACAAATACAAATGTTAGCAATATAGTGGTCTACCTCACAAACTAGTGCAGTAGCCCAATTATTAACCTTGGTCACTATACCGGCTTAGTCTGATAAATAGATAGTCTAGCAGTTGTTAATCCTTAAGTTGACCGACCAACCTAGTTTAGGTCTATTTAGGAGCTTTAGGGACTCTTATGGCCTTCAATGCCTTCATAAATCAATTTAACCTATATGTAAATGATTGTTATTGGTAATTGGCAAGAGAAAAGCTTTCAAAAAGAAGAAAAAAATGGTTGATGTTAGCTAAAATGGCATGGGCATAAAGGGAGGAGGAAGAAAGGAAAATGGGTAGGTGGTGGGGTGAATTGCTAAGTAGGTAGCTAGGTCTCACTTTTACTACTTTTATAGTGGTTGAGGTGGCATTAGTGGGGCCACGTACCACTTAAACGTCTCGAAATTGCTCGTTTTTGGCAAAAACTTAAGGGAATTTTTAATAATCATATAGACCTCAAAAAATCATCATGTTTATTTTAAAAATCCTTAACTAGTCCTATTTAAAGGCTCATAAAATTTCATGACCAAATTCAATCAATAAGATAGTTAACCAACTACCTCAATTTATGTGTAAAATTCTAAAATTAAGAAAATTTGTAAACAACCTTGGACTTAAAAAAATTCTTCGACCAATGGAATCAGGGCAATTTTTAACCTGTAGGGTATGGCATTTTTAGGTCTGTCCAGGCACATCCTAGGTCATTCTTGTCCAGACTCCATCTAAGCCTATGGCTCACTAGATTACAGCCTAAAATAATTTATTAGTTCGGTTAAATCTTTAAATTAAATCAATTTCATTATTTTATGGCCCCTCGAAGTTCCATGACTAGTAACCTTGCATCAAACCTTGTAAAACACTTTTCAACCTCTGTGGTACTATTGATAGAGCCTCAATTTATGATTGTTACAAGGCCAATCAGTAAATATCAAACTTATAGGCTCATATTTAGCCTTATCAAAGTTCCTTCAAAATATTACTCTGAATATCAAGATACATATGTCCCAAGCAATAACCATAACTACTACCCTTTATAGCATGAGTGCCATTATTTATTTACCAGGAAACTATATTAGCAAGGATAACATTATCTTGGGAACCTTTTGCTACACTACTTGCTGTATCCATACTGCTCAATACTGCCTAACAACTGTGCATCATAGCAACCGATATGCTGAGTATAAACTAAATAGTGAATTAAGTGAAACATGCATTGAATCAAACACACATACATCACATGCATGCCATATTAATTAAATTACATAAGTTTATCCCATTATTACCCTAAGTTTATATATCCCATGTCTATCTAGTAGATTCTTCCAATTTGATAACAATTATGCTATTTATAGGATGTGTACATGCCAATTCAAAAGATTAATATAGGTTGAGTTAGTTTAATTATAATACTTTAACTAATATTTTTCTCTTTCTATTAATGTCTCATTTAACACAGGGATGCCTTTGAATGTTTTCTTTAGGTGATTACCTTTATTCTTATTCATTCTAGGAGGACTAAAATCCCTAGCAACTACTAACTCCCTAATTGACCAATCAACCTCTCAAGTAAGTGTCTAACTAACATGGGCTATAAAGTTCCCACACTTTTGTTCATTATTTATCATTCGTTCTCCATTTAGCATCAATTCATAAGTTTACTCTGAATACTATCTGAATCTAGTTATCATATTCTTTATCCTCAAGAATTTAATTTAATATCATAAACCATTTTATATCATACTTCACATTAATTAACTAGTACCTTTCAGCTAGGTCTTACCCCTCAATTCTCATTTATTCAATTTATCATATTTCATACAAGTCCTCAGTGCATAATCAATAATGCTTTTAAAGAAAGGTTCTATAAATCTTTACAGGTCAATTCCTTACATATATTCTCATTTTATTAAATCATTTCCATTTGATATTATTTTTTTCAATCCACCATTAGCTTCTTTATTTCAAGGTTACATAGTTTATGGTTTACATAATCCTCTCATGTAAAGTACAATAATCCCACTATTTCTAATGCTCAATACCCATTTATCATACAACCCACGTTAGCAACTTAGTATTAATAATTTGCACTTTTACTCCATCATATTGGTTTACAATCATTCCTAATTTATTATTTATTTTTTAGAGTTCATGATACTTATATAAGGCACATGAGTATACACATTCCTACAATCACATCAATAGTTCATACTCCTTAGTCATCACCATAATTCATTCATTAGCCTTTCATTACCTATTCTTTTATATTTATTTTTTATTTACTAGACCTATCAGAGTTTACATATTCATTTGTTATTTAAGATTTCTTTATTCATGCCTAACATTAACAATTATTATACTACTGAATTATAAAAATACAAACCCTTAAGTTCTTATTATTTACTCATTCCTGTCATACTTATAATTACTTATTTAATTAAATCCCTTATCATTCAACTCTTGTAACACTAACACATACACATCAATCAATATTTATCATATAATTATGAGTTATTAGTTGTTATTCATTCATTTTCTTTCTTACCTTTCGTATCAATTAGGTCTATTACTATATTACTATTTAATTTATATTGAATATGTTAATCCCACATAAGTAAATATACATACACACTAAGTTACATCATTTAGCCATCACTTTAATTCACACATCTATGTTGTTTTTCACTTTTTTCTCCACATATTATTACTCATCTTGATTATCTAATGTTGTTCCCATATTTCTCATTTTCAAACATATACATATATTCATAATTGAACATTTCCATACATACATATATTCACTCAAAATTGCACAACACACAACATACAATGCATCTTTCACTAAATTAACTTATAGTAGACTCTAGAATTGTCTGATTGCACTCTAAAATCCTCAATTTCCTTTTCCTCCATCAAGTCAACCATTTCACCATCAAAGTGGCATTACTTATCAAGTCTTCACTTCTCCCAAAATAACCATTTTCTTGTATTTCTCTCACTAAAATCTTAATTTAAGGAATGCAGAGGCATAATTTGCTTTCTCAAATAGGAAGAATGAAGTGTCTAAGGGATAAAAATGAAGAAAATAAAAAGTAATGGCAACATGGGAATGGCATCAACTTTTAGTGGTTAAGGGAGGAAGATGACATCCTTTAATAACCTACATGTGTATATATATACACCTATATATATTAAGATGAAGGATGGCCCCGATCGGACCATGTGGTGATTGAATGGTTACAATTATTCCCATTTATAGTTTAACCTTTAAAAGTGTAAAATAAATTTTCAAGGCCTCTAAAATTACTTCTATTAGTGCCAAAAATTCCTAAAATTCTCAATTAAAGGTTCTTTAAAATCTTAGGCCCAAACTCTAATGAGATCGAGGGTTACTATTCACACATAAATTTGAGAAATTTTGAATAAATAACAAATGACTTCAAAAATTTAAAATTCCTTTACCGCTAAACTCATTGGAATTTTTTACCTTTAGGATATGATATTTTTAGGTTCATACGAGCTCATCCTAAAGCTATCCAGGCACGAACTTAACTAAGGTCACTATTCATTAATTCTTAGCCTAAAATGATTTATTGGTTTTGCAAAAAGTTTTAATTCATTCATTTTTATCATTTTTTAACCCATCAAAGTTTTATGACAGTACATCCCTTTCTAGTGATCACATGGTGTCTTAGCATCCCAGGAGACACTATTCATGCCTCAGAGGTACTATTCATAAAACTAAGATTTACGAGCGTTACACACATATCGCTTATTCACTATTAGTCATTCCTTTGTCATAATTACATGCTTTTGAGTACAAACTCACATTAAATTTAATTAAACATTATAACATACACCTTATAACCCTCACACTCACAACATGGCCATTACATACAAAAGCACATTTACACCTCATTCTTTGTTACTTTCATATCACAAGAACATTTTATGTTCAAATTCTATCTCAATTATGCCACATACACATGCCAACCACACTTACACACATATACACACATTCCCTTTTAGTGCACCATTTGGCCATACACCTTTCACACATATACATATTCCTCTCTCATGGTCACTTAACACATTCAAGCTTAAAATAACCACCACAACACTTCTACCACAAGTGTAGCATGTGGCCACTTCCTTTAATGGACACCAGTCCCACTATCACACCTCACCCACCTTTCTTTTCATTATTTTGTCCTTCATTTTGCTGGCCACATTTTTTTAGCTTTTTTCTTTCCTTTTATGGCTATTCCAGCAATACATTTTCATTTAATTACCACTAAGAATTAGCATTTCAAGTGAGGAATTCACTCTTAAAGATGGTGATGTTTACAAGTTGCCCAAGAACTCATAAGGAATCAAGGAATTAGCTATTAAACTTACAAGGGTAGCATGGAATTTAATATATAGAGTAAGTTAGTTTTTCTAGTTTTTACTTCAGTTCTTAGAGGATTTCCCCCTCTCAAGCATGCATGCATGACCAAAAATCTTAAGTACTTAAGTATGTGATTTTTGTGATTTGTTAGAGGTGATAATGTGAGGATTCTCAAGCTTGAAGCTTAAAGGAAAAAGGTGTTCTACAAAAGAGTTTTGGGCTAGCATGTGTTGTGGAGAAGCTTAGATTCTTAAATTGTTATGTGAATTTAATAATTTCCAACATGTCTTTGTCCTTTTCTTTGAGAGTTTTGGTGGCTTTTGTAGTATGAAATTAATGGTTGTAATGAATAGTAAAAATACTAATTGTTCATGTAAGTATAGATGTTAGTTTTTATGTGGTAATTTGGTATTATTTACATGAAACTAAGAGGTAAATGGTGTGTGGACTTCATGAATAAAAGTGAATTAGGAGGAGAGGTGGCATGTATGTCATGAATTCACATGCTTTTGATGTATGTGTGATGTAAAGGATCTGATCATGTTAAGTGTTATGCATGGTCATGAGGTACAAAAGGGTGCTTTGGCTTGAAAGGTAAGGATTGAGCATTGTGTGTAAAACTTATGATGTTATATGATTAATATACATGATTATAATTGATTGTGAATGTGTATAATGAGGAAAGATAAAATTAAGACATTTAACTTGACATACTTGTGAGGTAGGAGTCTAATTTATGTTATGTATATTATGCTTATGATGAGCGAACCATGATGAAAGTAGGATATTGACATGGGAGAGTATGTACGAGTGGTGAATTTAAAGAAATAATGTATATGCATGTATGTTACATGTATGGTCGAGACATATATGAGCGATGCAATAGCATAAAATGTGTGGTATGGAGTACATACATGTGAACTTATGTTAAAATAATAATATGTGGTTAGTATGCATGTTAAATTATGGGTGAAGGCATGGACATGGGATACATATATGAGTATTCTTATCAAATTGATAATATGCGATATATATGTGTGGCAACCTAATGAAAATGCATGTATATGGTTAAGGAATAAATTTGTTCGAGAGGTGCTTGTATAGTAAAGCATGTGTGATATGAGGGGCTTGGCATGTTGGGTCAATAATGGCATGTTAGGAATGGGATTATATGCATGTGTGATGGAATTAGCAAAAACAAGTGAGTTAATATGAGGTTTGGTCATGGTTATGCCATATGTAAGCCTTAGTATGACTAGGTTGGCATGGCATGTTGTATGTATGCATGTATATGTGCTTGTGGCATGTCATGATGTCTATAGGTATAATTAAATTTAAGCAAAAGCATGTTTTGGTCATTATCCACTTTTGTCTGAGACTTATGCATGGAAAATAATGTATAATTAACATATTGTAACATGGTAAGTGTGTGTGAAATGACATGGCATGTTAAGCATGAAATGGGGAACATGACCTTAACATGAAATTAGTATACATATGTATATATGGCAAGAAAATAGTTAAATAATATTAAGGAAACCTATGTTAAATTGTGTTAGAATGTGGTTTAAAAATTGCTTGACTTAAGTGATTAAGTTAGCCTAAATAGAATTAAAATGGCAAGGAATTGAACCAAAAATTTGGAACTTTTTGTACATTTTTCTAAATAAAATTTAAGGCCACCTTAAGTGTCACTTGAGAGTTATAAATAGACTTGGCTTGGGGCCTATAATTATAAGAGATGTTGATTGAGAATGGAATTGGAAAAATTCCCAGAACATGACCAACATTAAGCCTGTAAATGTGTTTGTAAATAATAGAAATGACCTATAAATGTCCTATAAAAGGACTAGATTGGGCTTAGCTTGAATATAACTCATAAACTACATGTAATAGGGGCTCAATTAATGGAATAAATTTGACTTAATTTTTTCCTATAGAAATAATTTAAATTGGGTTCAGAAAACATACTCTTTATTGTCCAGGTCAAATTTCAACTATTGAAATAAATTTGTAACTAACTTTTAAACACTATTTAATATTATAAAATAATGATCAATAAATAAATGAAGGTAAAAGAAAGTCATATGGCCTATTAGTTAGACACCCACGGGATGGGTTTACTAGTCAACTTAGGGATTAGCAGCTACTAGATGGTTTGTTTATTAGACTGAGTCGGTGCAGCCGTTAGGGTTCCCAAAATGGCCACTACACTAGTCTATAGGGCATACCAGTCTATGGGGTAGACCATAATATTAACATTAATGTCTTTTTATAATATTAGTGCTAGTGCATCGATCAAGGTCCCTAGAGAGGCAACTGTATTAGTCTGCAAGGCACACAAGATTATGATTACTATGAAATGATAATGTATGGTCATTGAATTTGTGAGCTTCTTATTAACTGATCCCTATTATCAAATTAAGATGGTACAATGGCTAAGGTTCAAAATGTGGGCCACTACACATCTTTCAGTTGCCCCTTATTACTATATTTGTAAGTGCCATCTACCAAGTTGGGCCTATTTAATATTTTAAATAATGCACTTAGGAATAATGGAATGATTAAATAAATTATAGAAATAATTTGAATGAAATTATCACAATGGCATTTTGGTAAATTTTAAAAACATATGACATATCACCTGAATGGCATAAATTATTAGGCATATTGCTCACACACTGCACCTAAACCATTATTTTATGCTTGCATATGTCTTTTATAAATGTAAGTACCTGGCTGATGGAATGTATGTAAATGATATAAGTATTGCATTTTTTTAAATAGGTTTTATATACTTAAGTCATATGTTGTTAGTGTATTAAAGCATCTATATGCCTACATAAGACATGTTTTTAATTCATTAAATTAACCTCTAAGTTTATACTCAGCACACTAGTGTTTTGGTGCGCAAGTAAGTAGCAATAGTAGTCAAGCCTTATAATACATGTAGTATAGCAACAGAAACAATAAGGGTCCAAGTTTTATATATGTTTTGATGTATATAGTAAGCACTCATGTAAGAGCTATAGGTTATATGTCCAGCATGCTTAAAAACTACTAAAGTCTATAAACTTAAGCAAATCAGTTATAAATAAACATGTGTTTTATTTGTTTTAGGCTTATGTGTGGTTTTGATATCTATGGGCTTGAGGCCTTATGTGTATGATTTTCACATATATGAGGTGTGATGATGATTGATTAGGGGACTAGAAGGTTCCAAGTGGAGGTTATGGGTTGTTGCTTATAGAAGAGTTTTTTTACAAGTGAAAAATATTTTGATATATCACCTGAGTAGCTATTATGCAGCCTAATATTTTTGTGACCTATAAAGTGTTTGCATATGCTTTGTCTAAGTTTATTAGACCATGTATTAATATTTATAAAGATTAGACTAGACATCTAATCCATATCTAATAGAGTTATAGAATAGTCTATAAGTGTTAAGAAGTTTTCTTATAGAGAAATCATAAAGATAGGTGACCTATCAGGAAGTGCATCATTTATCAGGTTCTTTGGGAATTCGATAGGTGGTGTCACATAATGTGTGCATATTTTGTGCACTATTGAAATGATTCCATCTATGCAATGTCACTAGTTAATGATTATGCCTTATGAGATAAACTTATTAATAATTATATTATAGGGTTATATGTATGAATATGCAAAAATTAATCACACAACTATAATGCTAGTAATTTATTCATGTTCCATGTTGTGGCATATCTATTGATTCATTTAACCTTTGAGATACTGTATCTCATAGGTCTAGTGTCATAACTCTAAGGACTAAGATGTAAATTACAATATAACTTATTTCTTATTTCCTGATTAACTAATTCATATCTAATATTAATATTCCTTAATTTTATCAAAGTAACATAATCAAATCATTAGATAACTCACTCCTAGAGTGATCTTTAGTAATGGTAAATAGATTGATAACTGATAAGCTAATCATACTGATAGGTAGATAAATCAATAACAAGGATGTGCGCGCCCATTGCCTTAGCACTACTGAGCTGATAATTAATAAATTGATAACATTGATAAGCTGATAAATCCATGAGAAAGATGTGATCACCTATTTCCATGGCACTACTTAGCTAATAACTGATAAACTGATAATATTGATAAGCTAATAAATTAGTGACAAGGATAGGCTCACCCATTGCCCTACCACTATTGATCTAATAACTGATTGACTGATAATACTAATAAGTACCTAATATGGAACTAGTGCCAAGCTATAATTATTACATATCTACATACTATTCCTCTTCAGTATGCCAAAGCTACCCTAACTTGGCTCTATGAGGTTTACCCTAGGCTTTTTATAATATTTTCATGTTCATTGGATTTTTTGCCATTCTAATTTATTGTTACTTGTTCTTATGCATATACAAGTTCTATATGTTATTGCATTCAATTAATGTTGTAGTTTAATAACGTTATATGTATGGTTTTGTGCTTACAAGTTGTACATAGCTCATCATGCTATAATTAATTGGCATTCACATAAAAGTTACTAATTCCTTTAAGAACACAATCCCAAAAAATTTGATTTTCTCATGTTATGTCAATGGGTCACTGAAGCATTATCTCTATTTTATGTGTTATGCATTTCTAATTCTATAACTGTATCTTATGCTTCGTGTACTCCTAAAACAGCCCCATTCAATTGTTATTAGCTCATGCTAGCATTATGGATATGCATTTAATATGACTAAAGCATTCAAAGTATTAAATATAAATAAATAACATATCAGAAGCTAATATGTAGCTAGCACAATGCAATTAATATAGATAAAGAATGCTACCATACCACCCAGGCTAATATATGTTTTTATGTAGGTCAATATATTATATATGATATGCATTGAATAAACCTATAAACCATAATTAATATTGATATTAAGACTATTGGGATGTCTATGGTTAAATGGCTCTATAAGATCAATCTGACTTGTAAAGATAAAAGATAAGGGAGCACACATCCTTTTATTGAGTCAAGGAGAAATACTTTTTTTCCCTAGACCTAATTTCATAATTACATAGGCTGAATACATTAAATATGTTCCTTAATTTTCCTACAACTTTTTGTCTATTATAATTTATGCAGTTCCTATCTAGACTATCTAGTTCATAACTGATAAGGTTTCTTGTTCTATATATTTAAGTCGTTCTCATTTACTTCTCATGTTATCCACTATTCACCTTTCAAATTCACTATGTTACTAGGAATTAATGTAAGCAAGTTATGTCCAAAGTCATTTCTGGCACCTTAAAATTTAATTTCTCTTTTTAGTCTTTTTATTAATACAAAATGTACATTTCATATGTTGTATCCTATTCCACTATCTTGATATGTATTCTACTATGTTTTATCTATTTAGTTCTAATTGATATTAACTCATAGAAGTATATATCCATCTTAACTATCTATGTGATGCCTAACATATATGTTTTATAGTCAAAAAGCACAGTTGCAATGCATAAACTAGATGTAAGTAGTACTATTATTGATACCCCTATGAGACTCTTTAAATAAGATACAAACTATAATCTATCACTTGCATATATCTCAGTTCTTAATGTGATAGCTATTTATGATTCCTACATAATTTGTTACCCTTTCTTAAAGGATTAGATACAAAGGTACATTGATCTTTATGTCTACCATAATTGCTAGAACATAGATATAAGTATGCTATTTAGATATGCCTATGCAAGATGAATATGCATGTCTAAGTAAAAACTATAGATGTTTATGAAATGTAAAACACATAGTCTACATTTATAATAAGAATAGATCACATTCCTACTTTTTATTTTTACTAAATAACTAGCGAAAAACTCATTCTATTACTAAAGAGGTTAAGAAATAAGGGAGTACATACCTCCTTATTGAGTGTAAATAAGTCTTTCCTATTTAATGTTACATCATGGGTAAGGGATTTCCATTTTTCCAATTTACTATGCTAATTTAACACATAAACTCATGTGTCTCTACATGACACTATGCAACACATTCACATAGTCATTCTAGATAATTAGTCCACATTTATAATTTTTATCATAGTATAAGCTTATACACTTGTTTTGTTGTGTTGTCAAGTTTGTAAGTGTTCTATTAATACTACTTCACATTCACTTATGTATAAATATCATAAGGCTAACTTGTTCCTTAACACAAGTGAATATACATATGCCCTCCTTGAAGATATAAATGGCCCATTACAACCCATAAAAAGTTGTCATATACCTTTACCCCTCCCTACAAAGATATGTACATAGTTTACACATTTTTAGTTATTCCTCTCTTTCCTTTAGTACACTGATTCTCTACCAACCAAATTCAGCAAAGGAATACTATTAAAATAATGCATAAATCCTTTTTTATACTTGTCTTGTTTACCCCTCATATTGAATCATTTTCTTTCTACGTAATTTCTACCTAGTCTTTCTTGTAGCAATTTATTTCCCTATACAATTCATCTTTTATTATGGGTATTGTATTTGTAGAATTCCATCCCATATTATAGTAGCTTCTATAACATTATTCTCCTTTACCTAATCACTTTCACTCTTCATTCTTTACACTATAGTCCTATAACAATTTATAACAACTTTCTAATATGTAACAAATTGAAATAGAGGAAAGGAGGAATTAGTTGCAATTAGTGCTACAATACCATATAGTTCGATCTCCCACTACAGTTCATTCTATTATGGTTTTTAGGGTGCTTGCTATCCATATAAATTGGTTCCCCAGTAGGGCTTTGGGGGCACCAATAAGTGTACTACCTCGATGCACCAGTAAGGTTGCTTCTCTACCATCTATAACCTCAACTGGCAACATCCCCCTTATAAGCTCTTGTTGTATTTTTAACTCTACCCAACACTTTTAGCCTTACTAGCTGCTACTACAATAGCGTGCTTCTACTACACTACCATCATAAGTGGTAGTAACTGTTCACTGCCACTATAGTTGTGATTTTTGTTATTCCTCATTACTCTCTACTGCCTCCTCTATATTTTTCTCCCAACCTCTTAGCCCTATTGCTACTACCTTAGTCCTTCTTTGTTAATTTTATCTTAGTCCCCTCCTTTTTTCCTTTTGTCCTTTGAATTTTAGCTTTTGACCGAATACTTTTGGTCGTCGAATTCCCTAGCCCTTAACAAAATTGGTTATCACAACATTTCTACTATTTTCCTTAAGTTCCCAAAATATTTCTCATTAACCTTCTATAACTATTTATCTTTAACCATCTATAACTAATTGTCATTCCTTTATTAAGTTTGGTTATCTAAATAGTAGAGAGGTGTTTTTTAGTTTTATTATAGTGCAAGAAGGAAAAGGAACAATTTTGGGATAGATGAATCTGTTCCCCCCTTTTTTTAACTTCTATAGTTCCTATTTAACTTAGTTAATTAAATCATTTCATGAAGCTATGAAATCAGCTAACCACTTGGAAATTTGAGAACCCTATTTAGTGCATATAAATGTCAATTAGCATTCTTAGTTGGCTTCTGGTACAATACTACTCCTCACCCTAAAAAAATTTCCCTTTTCAATATCTCATAGATTATTTGATTAAAATGTCATCTAGTTATTTATCCTCATAATCCACTCCTTTCTATAAAATTTATCTACATCCCTTTCTAAACCCTTAATATACTCTACATGCTTTGTAGCATAAATTAATATCACACATCTTGGTCTAATTTTCAAATTTTAAATTCTAGTATCGTACATATCTAGAGCCTCAAGAAATTTGAGACATTACAATCTCCACCACTTAGGCTATTTCGTCATTGAAATAGAATTGAAGTCCTTACCTTACTACGAATAGCATCACTACCACTTCATTACAACTGTTAAATGATGCATCTTGTTTTATACCATCTGTTTAAGTACTTTAAGCTTTTATATCATGAGCTGAAAAAATCTTACTCTCAAATTAGTGTAGAAAAATCTTTTATTTCCTTTTTACCATCCAACAATCTCTTCTTAAAAGTTTTTTCAAGAGTGCATATGCAATAAGATAATTAAAATTTATATCGTATTTAAAAGCCATAATGAAATTAATCTTATTATCACAAAATCTTGTATTCTATTATATAATAAACATTCTCAAAATGAGAGTGCAAGGTTTGGGTTTAAAGTGAAGGCATTTATGTATCATTATCATTCTATTGCCTTAAGATTCCTTAATGCTTTCCTTAATCTTAGGTTATTCACTTGAGTATATTAAACTCTTCTATCTTAAGCTAGTAATGCCCTACTTCCAAATTAAACATAGGAAAAAATTTTATCTCAATCCCTTATGTTACACCCTACCCTTCGAAGCTTTTTGTGAAGCATATGTATATATTTAAATTAAGTTAATTAAAGTCTATCTCATTTTCAATAACTAACAGAATTAAGAACTTATTACTCTTTATATTCTGATACAAATTAAGAACCTCAAACTAATATAATATTGAATTCTTTAAGGTGTGTATACATATGGTAATCTAAGTCTATACTATATTTTTGGGCTATCTCATGTAAAATCATATTATTATATAACTTCACATTTTACTACAAAATAAACAATTTTAATATGGCATAGAATAAGGCTACTTACTTGGC
>CANXYI011736868.1:0-11548 GCA_948208565.1 Hura crepitans
CATCTGCAATACTATTTGAAAAAGATTTTTGGAAACCCTTAATTTTAACATATTATCTTCCATAAAGAATGTTAAATGACAAATAATCCGATAGATCAGTTGATATCTCGATATGCATGCACACTTTAGTCGGGCTCGGCAACTAGTTAGTGTCCAAACAGGGTAAAAGGTGCCACATTTGGTGGTATTAGAGTATAGTTTTGGCCAGTCTAGTTTACATTGAGTGCTATTAGAGTTTAGAGTCTACATCACTTTTATTTGATATCAAAGCTTATCAATTTTTTTTTTGTATCTATAGACACAATGAGTGCTTCTACACAAGGTAGCAAGGATAAAGTTGAGAGTCATACTCTGACTACATTAGTGCCAAAGGCTACCAAAATGGGGTCTTCATCCATTAGTGTAGCAAGACATGAGTAAGCTGTAAGGCAAGTTCCATCTTTGTTCTTGCAAGAGATGCTATAGCTATTGAGACAAGCTATAGCTATAGCTCTACTGCCTCTACTGCCACCATAGCTTACAGTTCTATTGGCTCTCTAGAAGACATATCTTGAGAGAGTAAAGAAGATAGGGGCCAAAGACTTTAAGGGCTAGGAAGTGGTTACACCTGTAATGGTAGAATACTAGTTAAACTACACTAAGAAGATTATAAGGCAAATGAGGTGCACATTAGAAGAAAAAGTTATTTGTGCTACCTCACTTCAATAAGAAGAGGCTTTAAAGTGGTGGGATGACATCATAGAGTATAAAACTAAGGACCAAGTGACCTGGTAGTATTTTCTCATTGAGTTTTATAAGAAATACCACCCAAAGGATTATTTTAATGATTGGTGACAATGGTTCATGGATTTCCATTAGGACTAGATGACGATCGGTGAATACAAGGAGTTCACCATGCTTAATAGATATGCTAAGGATATTGTTAACACAGAGGTGGACAAGTGTAAAAGATTCAAGAAGGGACTCCATATTGATATGAAGTCTTAAGTGGCACCAACAAAGATTCGAGACTTCTCATAGTTAGTGTTAGTATGTAGAACCACTGAGGTTACTCATAAGGAGCAAAAAGATTTTTTACTGTGACACCCCCTATTGGATTCTTGAAGAAACCCAATAGGCGATACACTTCCTACTAGGTCACCCATCTTAGAATTTCTCAAAAGGTAAACTCCTTAACACTTGTGGACTATTTTAGAGCTTTATTAGATGTTGCTTAGATATCTAGTCTAACCCTTGAACATATTCATACATGGTCTGACAAACTTAGAAAAAACCATTCCTAGACACTTTGGAAGTTACAGAAAATTAGGTAGCACAATAGCTACCTGAGTGACATACCAAATTTATTTTTCACCTTTTAAAGACATTTCTAGAGCCAAACAATCTATTTAACCTCTATTTGGACCTTTTTGGTCCCCTAATCAACGTTATCACACATCAGACATATTAGAATCACACATATATAGGGCCTCAGGCTCACAGTTATAATCACAAGCAATTCAACTAGACTAAGCACCTACTATATACATCACATCCACGGTTTATATATAGACATAGCAGCTCCTAAGCATGGTAACCCATACCTATAGAATTTACATGAGTGCCACTACTAAAAGAAAAATAATTCCATTACCCTTCAACACTTGTATTGCTACACTGCACGATCATTGATGCTGGCCTACTTATCCTTGCTACCTATACACCATAACAATAGTATGCAGAGTATAAAACTCATTAGATAATTTAAAACATTTATAACATACCATATGAATTAGCACATACAAGTAAGCATATAATAATGGTCTATGTGTAGTGTGTGAGTAATATGCCAGGTGAATGATGCCATTTAGATGATATGCCATAATTATTTCAAAATTACCAAAATGCCACTATGTCACATTTATAAATTTATCATCAGAAAATAACATTAATTATTCTAGATTTGCATTTTTCTTTATTTTAAGTCCATTTCATAGGCCCAACTAGATAGATGACACTTATAGACACTGGACCAAGAGGGAACTAAAAAATGTGTAGTGGCCCATATTTTGGACCCTGATTGTTGCACTAGCCAATTATAGCCACTGGGATAAGTTCACATAGACCTAACAAAAGGAAAAAAACAATAAGAAATTGTGCATAGGGATCAGTTCATAGACCTCCTAATGGAAAGTGATCATATATATACTAATTCATCCAGGTTTACCCGATAAACTAGTGTAGTGGCCCCACTAGGGACCTTTATTGCTGCATCGGCATAACTTGATATACAATCAATAGTGCTAGCAATATAGTGTATCACTTGTAGACTAGTGCAGTGGTTCAATTGTGAAGCTCGATTGCTGCACCAACCCAGTCTGATAAATAGACAGTTTAATAGCTGTTACTCCCTAAGTTGACCGGTTAACCCATCAAATGGGTGTCTAACTAATAGGTCATCTGACTTCATTTTAAGTTTATTTCTCTACTAATCATCTTTTTATAATGTTCTAAGCCAATGAAAAAATAATTACAACTTTTATCGAACAGTCTTTTTTTTACTAGACAGTTACAAGTCATTTTTAGCCCTATCGGGCAATTACGGGTTAATTTTTTTGCAACATTTTAACTCATTTCTAAAGGCATAATTAAAAGCATAATAAATCTAGTATAGTGCATTATTTTGGCTCAATTATTCATATGCTAAGTAGTTATTTCAAATATAGTCACAAAATATATTTTTACGGGATAGTTATAAGCCATTTTTCAACTTTGTGATGGCCAGTTTAGGTTCATTTTAGGTCATTTTCAAGCCCTTTTTTAGTGCCAACTATGCACACAATCATGTATTTCCATAGGCTTAAAGCCAATCTCAAGTATCTCTATCAAATTGCCATATAAATGGCTTTCATGCCATGTTACATAAACATTACAAGTTAGGCCATTTTTAACGTACTATTTCCATGCCAAACTAGTCCATTTACAAATCCCATTTTTAACCATCTTCTAACCTTAAAACGTCCCTTATATTACATTCATTTCAAGCCTTGTTAATCATGCATATTCACCTAAGACATGCCATATACACTTTGCTACATTCATACCAATTATGTTTTGCCATTTCACACACATATGCTAGTTAGGCTATACCTCATTTTCATGCCATATAACTTTGCATAGCTCTTAGCCAATAGCCTCCAATTGCTTTACACATGCTTTCAATCACAGTCATGCACACATATATACAATTTAACATCACACAAGCATGCCTACACACATATAATACCATTGCCATATAAACTAAGCTAATTCACACAATATATCATGCTTCGGCCATGCTAAACACACATACACACAAGCTTTACTGACCAATCACTTTACCCACATGTAACATGCCATCAATAGCAAGCCAAATACCATAAAATGTGCTAAGCATACATGTAATACACTTACCTTACACATTAAGGCACCTCTTAGCCTAATGAAGGCACACACCAAAACTTATTATTCTCACCACATACACATATAATTTATGTATCTTTCATGTCCCATACCTTAGATATTATGCCTAATCACCTTAATAAGCTATACACACACACGTAACCTTGCATAAAGCTCTCAGCCAAAGGGGGAACTTACCCTTCCATGCATTCCTTTCATCAAATCAATATTTCAATCATGCTTTACATATACCATTAACCTAAACACATGCCTAAATCATTAATTCACATATATATGCCACCTTTCTTACCATTTCCATACAAGGATCTTAAGCTTAACTAATAAAAATTCCATCACACGTGCTTTGAATGCCTTAAATTCACTTACCTCACTACTAAAGGAGATGTATACTCTATTTTAAGCTTGAAAGGGATCACCACACACCTCACTTGTCTTAGCCTCCATTCACGCCACCCTCACCTTCAAAAATCACACACAATTGCAAAACAAATTCCAACCATATAGGCATTCTTAGAATCACCAAATACCTTTGGAAAAAAAATAAGAAAAGGTTCAATTACTTACATATCAAAAGTTGATTCTTGGCACTCTTTGAATGAACACTTTAGCTTTCTTGAATTTTCTTGAGCTTTAAGCACTCTTATGGCTTTCAACACCTTCACAAATCAATTCTTAACATAATTAAGGGATTTTTGGTGGTAATAGGTAGGGGAAAAGCTTGTAAAAAGGAATAAAAAAGGTGGGCACAAGCTAAAAATGGTGTTGAGAGGGAAAAGGAGGAAAGAAGGAGGAGAAGGGAGGTGGTGAGTCGGTATGGCCAAATGGCCACTTAGGCGGCAAATAAGTACTTATATAGGTCCTGAGGTGTCACGAGTGGGGTCACATGGCACATGAGAATCCTGAAAAAGATTGATTTTGGTAAAAACTTTAGGGAATTTTTATAAATCACTTGGACCTCCAAAAATATCATTTTTATTTTAAAAATCCTAGATTACTTCCATTTAAAGGCTTGCAAAATTTCACTGCCAAATTTCATTGATAGGATAATTAACCAACTATTTTGATTTACATGCAAAACCCCAAAATTTAAGAAAATTTGCATACAATATTGAAATTAAAAAATTTTTTCACCAATAGACTTAAGGGAATTTTTAACCTTTAAGGTATGCCATTTTCAGGTCTGTTCGGGTGTATCCTAAGTCATTCCCAACCTGACAACATCTAAGCCTACGCCCTACTAGATTATGGCTTAAAATAATTTTTTAGTTCTACTAAATCTTTGAATTAAGTCAATTTTACCATTTTATGGCCCCTCAAATTTTCATAACCAGTACCCCCTACCATGAGCCTTGTAAAGGTGACCTAGCACTCTGGGAACACTTTTTAGCCTTAGTGATATTATTCATTGAGCCTCGACTTACAAGCATTACAATTCTTTGCCTTCTAAGAAATTTCATTCTTGAAATTACCTGAAGTGAATAAGTGTGGATACTTAGCCATCATCTACTCTTCAGACTTCTTGGTGGTTTTTTCTAAATTATGATGCCTCTAGAATACTTTAACCAATGGAATGGCTTTATTCCTTAATGGCTTCATCTCTCTAGCTAGTATCTATATTGGTTCTTCTTTATAGCTCAAGTTTAGTAGTATTTCCACATCAATTGTTAGGACTATGTGGGAGGGATCTAATCTATATTACCTTAGCATTAAGACATGGAACACATCATGAATTTGTGATAATTTAGATGTTAAAGCTAGCTTGTACACTAGAAGTCCCACTTTTTTAGTGATTTTATATGGTGCAACGAATTGGGGGCTTAACTTACCCTTTTTCCCAAACTTGAGTACCTTTTTCCACAGAGACACCTTTAAGAACACTTTCTCATCGACATCATACTTAATATCCCTCCACTTCAGATTAGCATAGGATTTATGCCTATTAGTTATAGCTTTTAACCTTTATTTGACAACGTTAACCTTTTCCTCTGCATCTCTAATCTTATCAACTCCTGATATCTTATTCTACCTAATCTCACTCTAGCATAAAGGAGTTTTACACTTTTTTCCATATAATGCTTCATATGGGGCCATGTTCAAACTAGTCTTATAGCTGTTGTTGTAGGACAACGTAGCTAGAGAAAAGTATTGATCCCAACTGCATTTAAATTCAATGGTATAGCTATGTAACATATCCTTAAGCACTTGTATCACCCTTTCTAATTATCCATCTATTTGAGGGTGAAAAGCTATATTATAAGTCAATTTAGTGCCTAAGGCTTGATGTAATTTCTTTTAAAACTTGGAAGTAAATCAAGGATCTCTATAAGAAATAATTACTACAGGTACACCATGAAGTCTAGCAATCTTATCAATGTACAATTTAGCCAACTTTTCCAATGAATAATCTATTCTCATAGGGATAAAGTGAGCTGCCTTGGTCAGTCTATGAACAATCACACACATAACATCACATTTGCCTTTAGTCATAGGCAATCCCATTACAAAATCCATTTTGACCTTTACCCACTTCCATTCTAGTATTGCTATAGGATGCAACAATTTAGAAGGAACCTGATGCTTAGCCTTTACCAGTTGGCATGTCAGACATCTAGCAACATACTCTACCATATCTCTCTTCATAACTAACCACTAATACTGAGGCTTTAGGTCAAAATATATCTTACTACTACCAAGGTGCATTAAATAAAGAGCTTCATATGCCTCTTTTCGTATCTATAATCTCAAGTCATCTGTACTAGGTACACACCACTTGCCCTAACAATATAGACATCCATCCTCACTCAAGTTAAATCCTAGTGCCTTCCCCTCTTGAACTTTACTTATCAACTGTATCAATGACTCATCTCTACCCGATGCTTCCTTTATTTATTATCTAAAATCTAGTTTAGTCTGTAACTCAACCAACATATCATTCTCTTTTGTGTACTGCAATCTAGCATTCATAGATCTCAAAGTCACCATGAATTTCCTACTTAAAGCATCTGCTACCATATTAGTAATCTATTAAACAATCATAATCATTAATCAGTTTTAACCACCTTCTCTACCTTAAGTTCAATTCTTTATAGGTTAAAAGGTATTTCAGGCTCTTATATTTAGTATACATATAACATTTCTTAACATACAATTAGTGCCTCCAAATTTTCAAAGCAAAAACAATAGTAGCTACCTCAAAGTGATAAGTAGGATAATTCTTATCATGTAATTTTAATTATCTGGAAGAATAGGCTACTACCTTTCCTTCTTGCATTAGCATATAACCTAAACCATTAAGTGAGGCATCACTGTACACTACAAAGTCCTTACCTTATTTAGGTTGAATCAGGATAAGAGCTTCTATTAGCATCTTTTTTAGCTTTTCAAAACTAGCCTGAGATTTATCATCCCACTCAAATTTCACATTCTTTCTAACTATCTTGTCAAAGGGGCTACAATGAAGGAAAATCCCTTCACAAACCTCTTATAGTACCCAGCTAATCTTAGGAAACTTCGTATCTCTATCACTTTCCTCAGAGGTTTCCATTCTAACACTCTACCGACACTATGTGTCCTAAAAAAGCTACTTTAGTCAGCTGGAACTCACACTTACTCAGCTTCGCATACAGCTATCTCTCCCTCAAAGTCTACAACATAACCCTAAGATGTTGTTTATGTTCCTCATTAGTTTTAGAGTATACCAGAATATCATCAATGAATATTACCATAAACTGATCCAAGTAAGGTTAAAATACTTTGTTCATCAAGTCCATAAAGGCTGTTGGGGCATTTGTGAGACCAAAGGGTATCACCAAGAACTCATAGTACTTGTATTTGGTTCTAAATATAGTCTTAGAAATATCTGCTTCCTTGACTTTTAGCTGATGGCATTTAAATCTCAAGTAGATCTTAGAAAATACACTTGCACCTCTCAATTGATCAAAGAGGTCATCTATTTTAGACAAAGGATATTTTTTTCTCACTGTCACTTTGTTTAGTTGTCTATAATCAATACATAGTTAAAGTGAGCCATCTTTCTTCTTCATAAACAACACAGGTGCCCCATAAGGTGAAACACTAAGTCTGATGAAACCTTTATCTAATAGTTCCTATAATTATACTTTTAATTCTTTTAACTCGATAGGTCCCATTCGGTAAGGAGTAATAGAAATGGGAGTTGTACCAGGATACACCTCAATTTAAAAATCAAGCTCTCATTGTGGAGCAAACCTAGCAACTCATTAGGAAACACTTCACAAAACTCAAACACTATTAGAATATGTTTAAGTGTTTGGGTAGAAGCATTAGTGTCAATGACATGTGCTAAGTAAGCTTTGCATCCTTTTTGGATTAGTTTCCTTGCTATATCAACTGAGATGAGGTTATTCACATAGTTTCTCTCACCCACGTCTATCACTATCTATCCCTCTACAATCTGGAGGGTCAGCTTCTTATTTTTATAGTTAAGTATTGCTTGTTGCTCTGACAATTAGTCCATTCCAAAAAATAACATCAAACTCATAAAAGGTAATTCTATCAAATCAATAAGAAATAAGCATTCTTGGATCACTAAAGGACACTATCCATATACCCTATTCACATTCACACTCCATCTTATAGGATTACTGACTTATATATCTATGTTTACATGCTTAGATTTTAATACCTTTATCATGTGCCAATGTGGTGCATACATATGAATGTGTTGGATCCTAGGTCTACAAAAGCCAAAATAGGATCATTAAATAAATAAAAAGTACCAGTTATGACATTTGGTGCTGCTACCTCTTCTTTGGCTCTTATAGCATACTGTCTTGCTAGGGCATGAGCTTCTAATCTAGTCTCTTAACTAGGACTAGGTTGATCTCCTCTACTCTATCTCTGACCTATGTTCTAAGGTGCAACTGTGGATGCCTGAGTGTGAACACCCTTAGGCTTTCTTTAAGGACACTCTTTCTGGTAGTTATCTCTAGTACCAAAATTAAAGCACTCTCCCCTTCTACGTAACCTACACTAGCCCCAATGCCTCTTGTTACAAGTATTATAGGTTAGGGGGTCGATCCTATTTCTTGATAGACTAAAAGTATTGACATCTCTAAGAGGTAATTAAGATCTGACAATAGAAGCTTGCCTAGATCTTTGAGACTGTGCTTGTCTCAGTGCCTAGTGTATTAACTAGGACTGAGATAGTGCTTCTCTCCTTCTGATAGTATCCCACCAATGGTATGCTTCTTCCTATAGGAGGGAAGTTATACACTTTAGACTATATTTTCCTGAGCATTCTAACTATTCTAAAATCCTGAAAGTCCTCTCCAACCTGTACTCTACTCTTGCTACATCACCCTCCTTTATGCCTAGAAAATCCATAGCTTCCATCTTTTTAATTCTCTTCAATGGTGTCTTCTATATAAGAACTGGTGGTGGTAAAGGTACTGGAGCTGGTGGAGGAGGTGAAGGTGGAACGGTATGCCTCAACAAATTAACTCTCTACTGCAACAAAGCTAGACATGCTTCTGCCTGTGGATGTGCCTGAGGTTGTGGCTTATGTATAGTATCACTAAGCTCAGGAGTAGGTACATTATTTGGCCTCTATATTCTAGTCAAAGCATAATTGTCCACTTTCTCTGCTCTTTCCTATAGTGGTCTATTATACCTCATGAATTAGTATACAAATCACAATTTTATCAGCCTCTGTATAGTGTAGCATAACAACATAACCAACCCTAAACTCTGACACCTATGCAACCTAGGAACTTTAAGCCTAGGCTTTGATACGACCAAATTTGACACCCCCTATCAGATTCCTAAAGAAACTCGACAGGCAATGCACTTCTCGCCAAGTCACCCATCCTAGAATTTCTCTAGAGGTAAAGTCTATAACACTTGTGGATTATTCTAGAACTCTATTAGATGTTGCTTAGAAATCTAGTATAACCATTAAACATATTCTGATAGACTCAGAAAAAAACTATTCATAGACACTTTGCAAGTTATAAAAAATTAGGCAATACAACAGCTACCCGGGTGACAGTCTAATATTTTTTTCACTTATTAATAGCTAAACAATCTATTCAACCTCCATCTAAACCCTTCTAGTCTACCAATCAACATCAACATATATTAGACATATCAGAATCATATATATATAGGGCTTTAGGCCCACTGTTATCAAAACCACAAGCAATTCAACTAGACCAAGCACCTGTTATATACGTCACATCCATAGTTTATATACAGGCATACCAACTCCTAAGCATGCTAACCCATACCTATAGAATTTACATGAGTGCCACTACTAAAAGAAAACAATTACCCTTTAGCACTTGTATTGCCACATTGCATGATCACTAAGGCTAGCTTGCTTATCCTTGCTACCTGCACACCATAACACTAGTACGTTGAGTATAAAACTCAGTAGTGAATTTAAACCATTAAAAACATACCATATGCATTAACACACAAAAGTAAGAATATAATATTGGTCTTGGTGTAGTGTGTGAGTAATATGCTAGGTAAACGATGCCATTTAGATGATATGCCACAATTATTTCAAAATTACCAAAATGCCACTATGTCACATTTATTAAATATATCATCAGAAACTATCATTAATTATTATAGATTTGCATTTTTCTTTATTTTATGTTTATTTCATAGGTTTGACTAGATCAATGACACTTATAGACACTAGACTAAGAGGGAACTGAAAAATGTGCAGTGGCCTATATTTTAGGCCCTGACCTCTACACTAGCTAATTATAGCCATAGGGATTAGTTCATAGGAACCTCCCAAAGGGAAGAAAACAATAAGTAATTATGCATAGAGATTAGTCCATAGACCTCCCAATGGCAACAGATCATATTAGCTAATTCATCTGGGTCTACCTAGCAAACTAGTGTAGTAACCCTACTAAGAACCTTCATTGTTGCACTAGCATAGCTTAATATATAGTCAATAGTGCTAGCAATATAGTGTCTACCCTGTAGGCTAATGCAATGGCTCAATTATGAATCTTAGCCGCTATATCAGCCCAGTCTAATAAATAGATAGTTTAGCAGTTGCTAATCCCAAAGTTAACTGGTTAACCCATTTAGTGGGTGTCTAACTAATAGGCCATTTGACTTCATTTTAAGTTTATTTCTTTACTGATCATCTTTTTATAATATTTTAAATTGATAAATAAATAGTTACATACAGTCAATTTTTGACCTGGACTGCTACAGGTAATTTTTTGCCCTACCGGGCAATTAGGAGCAAAATTTTAACTCATTTCTAAAGGCAGATTTAAAATCAAATTAAACCTAGTCTAGTCCATTATTTTGGCTCCATTATTCACATGCTAAGTAGTTATTTCAAATATAGTCCCAAAATATATTTTTACAGGATAGTTATAAGTCATTTATCAACTTTGCGATGGCCATTTTAAGTTCATTTTAGCTCTTTTTCAAGCCCTTTTTTTCAGAGCCAACTACACACACAATTATGTATTTCTATAGGCCTAAAGCAAGCTTAAATATGTCTATCAAATTGCCATATTATTGGCTTCCATGCCATGTTACATAAACATTATAAGTTAGGCCATTTTTAACGTACTATTTCCATGCCAAACTAGCCCATTTGCAAGTCCCATTTTTAACCATCTTTTAACCTTAAAAGATATCCTATATTACATTCATTTCAAGCCTTGTTGATCATGCATAATAACCTAGGACATGCTATATAAACTTTACTACATTCATACCAATTATGTTATGCCATTTCATGCACATATGTTAGTTAGGCCATACCTCATTTTCATGCTGTATAACTTTGCATAGCTCTCGACCAATAGCCTCCAATTACTTTACACATGCTTTTAATCACATTCAAGCACACATATATACAATTTAACATAACACAAGTATGCATACACACACATAATACCATTGCCATGCAAACTAAGCTAATTCACACACACAAGCTTTACTCACCATGCTAAACACACACACACACACACAAGCTTTACTCACCAATCTCTTTACCCACACTTAACATGACATCAATAACAAGTCATATACAATATAATGTGCTAAGCATACATGCCATACATTTAGCCTACCCATCAAAGTA
>CANXYI011736885.1:0-13280 GCA_948208565.1 Hura crepitans
AACCTCGACTGCTACACCAGCCCAATCTGATAATCAGACTGTCTAACAACTGCTAATCCTTAAGTTGATTAGCCTGGGTGTCTAGCTAATATGCCATCTATAAAATTTTCTGTCACTTTTTGACTTAATTATGAAGGCAGAATTACATGCATATTAAATATAGTCTAGCACATTATTTTGACTCAAATATTTCCATGTTAAATAACTATTTTAATTATAGTCCCAAAATCCTATTTTATGGGACATTTATAGGTCATTTTGCTTACTTACGACGATCATTTTAGGGTCATTTTAAGTCCTTTTTCAATGCCAATTACACCAATCATCACATAAGTCAATAGCCTAAAGCCAACCCAAAAGAAAGGCATCCATTTACCATATAAATAGCTTACATTCCAAAATACAAAATCATCACATTATAGGTCACTTTTGGGTACAAGTTCATGCCTAAATTTAAGCCCTTTTTAAAACCATTTTACATGCCATTTTAAGTCACTTTTAAATTAAATTTTCAATCCTTTTTTTTTAATGCTTTAAACATGTCCCATATGTTATTCATTTCATGTTACACTAACTATGTATATCAACCTAAGTCATGCCATGTACTAAATGCCATGCCATTGCACACATAAATGCCATTAAGCCATACCTCATTTACATGTCCCATTAGCTTGCAAAGCTCTCAACCACAAGATGTTTTTTGCCTTAATAATGTCTTCTATCTCATTTAAACATATTTATGCACACTTAGACATTAAACAAACATGCCTAAACATATATACATCCTTTTAACATGCAAATTAGGCCAATATAGCCTATAACATGCCTCGGCCATACTACTAACACACACATATAAGTCTTAATTCACTAAGTTCTTCACCTACACCTCACATGCCACCAATGGCAAGGCCAAAGTCCTCCATAAGTCATGTCTACATACCATTCCCAAACCATACCTATCAAGGAACCTTTCGACCTATAAGGGGACATACATTTAAATACTTAATTCTCCCTATCTACACATATATTCCAAGCATATTACATGCCATATACCTTGACTATCATGGCATAACACCATTTCAAGCCATGTACACACACATATGCCTACATAAAGCTCTTAGTCAAGTGAGGAATTCACCCTTCCATGCATTCTCTTCATCCAAACATTCATTACATGCACCATTAGCTTAGTTATATAATTAGTCCATCAAATTACACATACAAACCACCTAATCTACCAATTCCATACAAAGTTCCTAAGCATTTTTCATGGTAATTCAATTTCACATGCTTTAAATGGATTAGACTTACTTGCCTCACTACCAAAGGTGTTGAAATCCACCCTTTTAGCTTAAAGAAAATCACAAAATCCTCACCCTATGCCTTGATTTCCATACACGCCATAAGTCCTTCAAAAATCCACCAAAATTCACACACTCATCCAAATGAAATTCCAATCACATAGCTATTCTTAGAATCATCAAATCTACTAAGAAATAAAATAAAAATGGTTGAAACACTTACACAAGAATTTGCCTTTTGTGGTCCTCTTTGTTGACACCTTAACCTTTCTTGAATTTTCTTGAGTTCTAGCCATTCCTATGGCCTCTAATACCTTCATAAATCAATTCCTCACATGTTAAGATGACTTTTAGTGGTAATGGTCTTAAGAAAAAGCTTGAAAAAGGTGATGAAAATGGTGTTCTTGTGTTGGAATGGCATCAGCTATAGCAAAGGGAGAGAGGAAGAAAAAAGGTGAAGAGTGAGTGGAATTGGCCAAATGGTCATCCATGTGTCACTTTAGCCCTTTTATTATGGCTAAGGTGGCATGGGTGGGGCTTACACGCCACTCAAATTACTCAAAAAAGCTTAATTTCTATAGAAACTTTGAGGAATTTATAAAAATCATTCGAACCTCTAAAAATTGTTGCATTTTTAAAAAAATCCTTGATTGGTCCCTTTCAAGGGCTCGTAGAATTTCACAACCAAATTTAATCAATAGGATAGTTAACTAATTATCTCAATTTATGTGTAAAACCTTAAAATTTAGAAAATTTTGCAAACGACCTCAGAATTCAAAATTTTTTTCACCAATGGACTTAGGGGAAATTTTAACCTTTAAGGTATGGTATTTTGAGGTCTGTCTGGGCACATCTTGGATCATTCTCAGCTTGACTCCATCTGAACCTATAGCTTACTAGGTTATAGCCTAAAATAATATATTAGTTCTACTAAATCTTCAAATTAAGTCAATTTCATCATTTTATGGCCTCTCAAAGTTTCATGACCAATACCCCTACCTCAAGCCTCATAATGGTGACCTAACACTTCGAGAACACTTTTTGGCCTCAATAGTATTTTTTACAGAGCCTCAAGTTATGGATGTTACAAACATTTTCTAAAAGTGGCTCAAGAACTTTGCATCCCTATCAGAAATAATAGATCTAGGAACTTTATGCAATCTAATAACTTTTTTAAAGAGCAAACCATCAATGTAAATGGCATCATTAGTTTTATGACATGCAATGAAATGTGCCATCTTGTTGAATCTATCAATAATAACAAATATATTATCTTTACCTCTTTTAGTCCTAGGAAATTTAAGCTAAAATCCATAGAGATATCAACCCAATGATTATGAGGAATAGGTAATAGAGTATATAAGCCATATGGCATAGACTTAGATTTAGCTTACTTACATGTAACACATTTAAAATAGATTCTTTATACATCTTTATGCATATGAGGCCAATAAAAATGCTTAAATAAAACATCTAAAGTCTTATGTACACCAAAATGTCCCATTTAACCTCTACTATGTGACTTTCTAACAAGCAGTTCATGCAAAGATTTATTGGCCACACAAATTCTTTTACCATGAAATAGAAAAACTTCATGGATATAATACATGTTACGCATACCTTGTAAGCAAGTAGCATGAATTTTAATAAAGTCCACATCACTTGTATATATATCTTTCTAGTGCTCAAATCCTAACAACTTAAAAGTAAGAATTATGATTAAATCATACCTTCTAGATAATACATCAGCAAATACATTTTCTTTACCTTGCTTATGGTATATTACATAAGGAAATGTCTCAATGAATTCCACACACTTTGCATGCCTTTTGTTTAGTTTACCTTGTCTTTTCAAATGCTTTAAATACTTATAATCAGTATAAATCATGAAACTTTTAGATAGCAAATAATGCTCTCAAGCATCCAATACATACACTAATGTATGTAACTCCTTGTCATAAGTGGAATACTTGAGTTGTGTTCTATTAAAGAATGCAGTTGATTTATTTTCTAACATCAAAATAGCCCCTATACTAATCCCAGAAGCATCACATTCAATCTCAAAAGTTTTATCAAAGTCAAGTAAAATAAGAGTAGGTGCAGAATATAACTTTTCTTTCAAAGTGTTAAAGACAATTTCCTATTCCTTACCCCATTTAAATCTAACTTCCTTTTTAATGATTTTAGTCAATAAAGCAGCAATAATAAGGAAGTTCTTTATGAACCTTTTATAGAATCCAATTAATCCATGAAAACTTCTCACCACATAAATAGTTTTAGGCATTGGTCAATCCTTGATTGTCTTTACCTTCTCTTAATCAACTTTAATTCCATATGTGCTCACAACAAATCCAAGAATGATTAATTTGTCAATGTAAAAACTACAGTTCTTAAGATTAGTATATAGTTTGTCCTTTCTAAGTACATCTATAATAGCCCTAATGTCTAATATGTGATCATTTATATTCTTACTATAAATCAATATATCGTCAAAATAAATAACCATAAACTTACCTATGAATTCATGAGAAAAATGGTTCATTAATCTTATGAAAGTACTAGGGGCATTAGTTAAACCAAATTGCATAACCATCTACTCATATAAACTATATTTTGTTTTGAAAATTATTTTCCACTCATCACTTGGTTTCATTGTAATTTGTTGATATCTACTTTCGAAATCAATTTAGTTAAACAAGTAAGCACCATATAATTCATCCAACATGTCATCAAGTCTAGGGATAAATGTTTATACTTTACATTAATTTTGTTAATTGCTCTACAATCTATGCACATCCTCCATAAACCATCCTTTTTTTTTTACATAAGGAATACTAGAATAGCATAAGGACTCATGCTTTCCTTAACTAATCCCTTTGATAATAGCTCATCTCCATACCTTTGAAGCTTCTTCATGTCCTCTAGATTACTTTTATAGGCTAGTTGGTTTGGAATTTAACATTAAAGAATGAGGTTAATTTTGTGCTCAATGCCTTTTAATAGTGGTAAACTCGAAGGCATATCACTTAGAAAGACATTTTCAAACTCTTACAAAAAAAATGCAAATACACTATGCAATCAAGGGTCAAGGTCAATTATAGAGAACAAGTTCTTCTTAAACTGAAGAAGAATTAAGCATCTTTTGCCTATCATTACATATTTCAAATCTCTTTCTTTTGCATAAAAACAAGCCTTCCTATTTACTTTTTCACTACACTTTTACTTTTTCCCACTAGTCTTACACATTTCTCACATTAACATTTTATCTCTTGCATGTCCTTTTTTCTTTTTCTCATTTGTGTATTCATTCATCATTAGGCCTTTATCTTTATTCTCTTCTCTCTTAGCCTATTTTCTCTCATTATTTTTTTACCTCACTACCCAAATTCCCATTTGATGATTATTACAATCTCATTTAATCAACATACACTTCTTTTGGTGACAAAGGTGTAAGTGTGTTTTTCTTTCCCTTAAACTCAAATGAGTACCTATTTCTACACCCATCATGTATAACATGCATATCAAATTACCAAGGTTTACCCAATAATATATGACTAGCTTATGTAGGTACAACATCACAAATAACTTCATCACTATACTTGCAAATAAAAAAAGCCACAAAAACTTCAAACATTGTAATTTATATGGGTTAGGATGTTTTTCACATTTAAGTCCCAATTTCTCAACTAAGGTAGTGCTATTTACATTAGTACAGCTCCACTCATCAATTACCATACTACAAACTTTACTAGCAACTAAGCATCTAGTGTGAAATATGTTTTCTCTTTGTTCTAAGCTTTTGTCTTTAATATTTAAGTTTAGCACATGGCTAGCAACTAAAAACTCACCTCGGATAGCATATTTAACATCATTATCAACATTAACACAATCTTCTAATAGTGGCATACTATTACTATTAGATTTATGCTTACTTTCAGTAATAATTTCACTACCTCTAATTAACATGTTCTTTTTATTGAGATAATCAGATGCATAGTGACCATGTCCTTAACACTTAAAAAACTTGATCTCTCTCTATTTAGAAGGTCTAAAAAAAGAATTAGAAGTACCTTTTGAAGTTGAAGTATTCTTCTCTTTACTTTTGCTTGCATCAGCTTCCTTCTTTTTAGCATTAGCCCTACCATTCTTCTTTTTATCATCATTCTTACTCCATTTTAAAGTCTATTTAGAGTTAGAAGTCTAAGAATACTTTGCTATTCCCACTTGCTTTTGTTGTTGTTAAACCCTTATTGCCATGTTCACTAGATCCTTTTTCTCCACATAATGGCATAATTCTACAACATTAGTAATCTCTTTGTTCAAGCCTCTCACAAACCTTGACATGGTCACATTTCTATCTTTTTCAATGTTAGATTTGATCATAAGCATCTTCATCTCTTTGTGGTGGTCTTTTACAGACTTTGAATCTTGAGTGAGTCTATGCAATTATTGATGTAACTCTATGTAATAATGGAATATGCAAATAATTTATTTATCACTCTATTTATTGTAGCCCTTGTATCTACTGGTTCCTCACAATGCCTCAATCTGTTCTTTAACAACTCATTCCACTAAATTAATGCATAATCACACAAGTCTACTATTGTAAGTTTAACTTTCTTTTTTTCAGAGTAATTATGACATGCAACTATCATCTTCACTTTCTTTTCCCACTCTAGATAGGTTTTAACATTAATCCTACACTTAGAAAATGATATTTTCATCTTAATGGCATTAATATTATTCCCCCTTTTTTCTTTCCCATTTCCCTTTTTTTTTATTTCTATTTGAACAACACTCTTTAGCTTTTTTATCATTAGACCTACTAGAATTAGCCTTAAACTTTCTATTGGAATTAGTGTTCCTAGTGTTTCTAGAATTTCCCCTAGGCTTCTTGAACATTTGTGCCCTTAAATCTTGCATTTCTATCCTTCTGCTTTGGAACTCATTCATAACAAATTTATAAAACAACATAGGATCGATTGGTACCTCCTCTTTAATCTCTTCATTCTTTTTACTAGTTGTAGGCCTCATAACACTTCATTATATGTTTGCACTTTGAGTAGAATGTTTACAGTTGTGTTTAACTCAAAAGATGGCTTTTACCCTCTTTTAAGTGTATACACTTAAGCCTTTTACATATTAATTCTCCTTTTCAAAGTTTCACTTTAGAACAAATAAAATAACTCAATAAGACACTCACAAGTAGCACTTCATCGAATAATAAAGAAATCCTAGCAAAGACAAGGAAAAAGCAAACCTAGAACCAAAGCAATGTGACACATAACAAAAGAAAGTTAAAACACATGTAAAGTTGTGTGTTATGTGATTTTCATGAAAATAAAGTAACAAGAATGAAATTGTCACTTTAAGTTATGTAGCAGTTGCAAATAAATCTTAAAACAAAGAAAAAAAAACACAAGGAAGTAATAAATGAAAAACTAAAATTTTAATGAAAAGAATTTAGTTTCTTCTAAGGAAGGAAAATTTTGACTCTAATACTATCCAAGCAAATAGAAAACAACACAAAATAAAGCAAAGGAAAAGTTTTAAAGCCTAAAATTGCAAGTTTGCAAAGTTGGAGTTTAACTAGCTTTAGAGCACTTTAAATTAGCTTGTTTGTAATTTAAAGTTCAATCACTTCTTGAAGCTTAACCTCTAATAAAACTTAATGAATGACAAAAGAGAAGATGTAGAAGGAGAGATTGGTAATAAAGAAATTGAATATACAACCTAGAAAATAATGTAACCACTAGGCACAACTTGATTTCTTTTTCTTTTGCATATTTTTTATTTTTCTTTAATTCATCTTTTTCTAAATATATTCTTATACATAACAATAGAATTTGAAGCAAACAATTCAAGGAAAATGGTGGAATAAAAAGTAACACAATAAACTTACTTGATGAGAATAAATCAGAAAAAGAAAAAGAAAGATGGTGGTACGACAACAAGGTGATGAACAAGCTAAATTATTAATGAAATATTCACAAGATAAATAAAAATTTATCTTGAGTAGGCTCTAATACCAATTGATGTAAAACCTCGATCAATAGAGAGACTAAAACTCCAAATAATGCAATTAGATTAAGAACAAAGCCTAAACAATTTTCTCCTAAGAAACCCCTAATTAACTTGTACTTAGAAACTTAAATTATAGGAAGAAAGAAATAAGAATGAATCAAAGGCCACAAGAAATAATTCTTGATAAGTAAAATTCAATTATTAATGAAATAATAAAATAGAGATAAAGTTTACATGTTTTGACCAAAAAACTCTTGATGTGTAAAATGAGGTTGCCTATCCCCTATTTATAGTTCATTATTCCTAACATAAATAGGGAAAAAAACCAAATAGGAAGAAATTCCAAATAGAAAGATCAAAAGTAAGGGCTTTGTTTGGAAGGCACAATAAATAATACTTATAAAAAGACAATGAAAGAGTTTTTGCTAAACATGGCCTTTATTCACTAAACTAAACCTAAATTAATAAGGCTAAACAAATAAAGCCTTTCCCTTTTTAGAATAGGCCACATGCATAGGCTTCTTTTATTGGCTTTTTAACCTGCTCATCATGCTCCACACAACCAAATGAGATTAATAGGTTGCCCATTTAACTTTTTTGGCTTATTGGGCTTATTCTTCTTTTTCTTAGTGAGTTCTTCATTTATTTTTTCAATGTAAACTCTAGCTAAGTTCCCAAATCCAATTTGCAACTTTCTTTCTCTTACACATGTAATTGGTCCTTCAAGCATACATGTGCCATCAACTTGTCCTCTATTGTTCAAAAGACCCATCTTGGCCGTCTTGAATCATATCATTATCTAAATTCATTTGTTTGATATGATTTTAAACTATATAATAAAGTCCTTGGTATGTTCATAGCATAGAGGAAATTATAAAGTGTTCATAACATGAGATTTTTATTGCATGCAAATGCGAAATATCAAAATTATCCCTAGTCATAGTATTAACAAGATGGGACATTGTTAATACGGATAGATAGATAGCATATGTTATTTTTTTAACTTAGTCAAATGGTACTTCTCACAAGTTAAAAGCATGGTGATGCTTAGAGAGAATATGTGGATACTTGTTTAAGAAAAAAGTTCATTAAAGACAAGACATGAGAATGTTTAAATGGATAAATAATCTATATCAATGAAATAATCTCATCACATCAGTTGTACAAGTATCTTTGGACTTAAGATAACCCAAGTTATTTTAAGTTTGGAAAACTATGCTTTAACTTTAGTGCTCTTACAACACCATGATGTATACATATCTAGGTGTTTGTGTATAGTTTGAAATACTTGAAGGTGGTTGAGTGATCAATAGAGGATTCACCACCTCAGATTATATTAAGGTGTTTTTTTCATAGCTCTAATATTGTAGACACCTTGATTTTAGGTCTAGGACTTTCTTAGGTATTCAGACTTTGACTTGACCCAAAATGTGAAAAAAATGGGAATTTATGGTAGAAGTGGAGGGCTTGGGCCGATAGGCCAAAGCACGAAGCCTGACACTAATTCCAATAAGGATGTAGGGGTAAAGCTCCCATGGTATGGACCCATTCACCTTTTGAAGCCTATGATAATAACCAGAGATAGGCTTAAGCAATAAGGCAAGTAACCTGAAACCTAAGTCCGTATAGACTAACATTGCATAAGTTCGCATGGACATAATGCTATGAGATCCGCATAGACTAACCTAACATAGCTTAAAGCCCATGAACTAGTAGGAAAACCATGCCTAAGTCCATATGGACTAAGTCGTACAAGTCCACATGGACCTACTGATGTAAAACTTCCCAAAGTGCAGAATTCCTATTCAGGCACTGAATCTTATTCCTAGAAGGATTCTACCACCCTTGGACAAAAAACCTTAAACCTAAGCTTATAAATATCCATTTTAGGGTATGATCAAAGAGGAGTCTTAATAGATTAAGGAGGAGAACCTAAAGAGGGAGTCTCAATAGATTAAGGAGGAGAACCTAAGGAGGGAGTCCAAATATATTAAAGATGAGAACCTAAGGAGGCTAAGAATTAGAATTACAATGGCTAATGAACCCTTGAGGAATCACTCTACTAGTCCGATTAACCCATACTCAAAAATCTATTCTTTTAAACCACTACACTTTGCATTGTTGCTTAAAGTCCACTTACAAAGGTAAGATCTGAGGCCTATCACAGTGTATATTCTTGTTGTTTTATAGACTAATGATCTCTAAGGATTGATAATAAGTGAGGTGATTCTATGTAATCCCCACCTTGATCATAAAAGTAGGTCATCATTTTAACTGTTACATATTGTAAAATTGTCTATTTCTTTATTATAAATATTCTGTAATTTTTGTCCTAATCGCATAAACTTATATGTGAGCATGTCTAAGTCTGCATGGACTAACACTTTTGATATATACATAATTTATAGTCTACACGAACTTATATGTGAACATGTCTAAGTCCACATAGACTAACTCTATCATTATATGCATGATTTGTAGTCCGCACAGACTTAGGGTCAACAACAGTGTTATATCCATCTTATGTGTTATGTTTTAATGTGCTCTATTTACCACACTGACATGCCTAAAAATAATATTACCATGTATAATTATTTTATTCTCTAATATGTATATTGTTGACATATTGAAACTATTGTTTAGGCTGTACGGACTCTCTCTCATGAGAATTATAGTATGCACGAACATACTTGTTTATTCTTATGTATATTGTTGTGTAGTCTGCATAGACTTACTTACGCGAGGAACTTAGTACGTACGGACATACATATTTTATTTTTGTGTATTCTTTATCTAGTACCATTAACCTTTTTCTTTGAGTTGTATGCAAGTGACCTATCTCACTAGAGTATATGTCGAAATAGATATATAGCCTTACGAGCATTAGTCTGCAATGACATGTTCCAGAGCCTTAAAAGGTTTGCATGAACCTAACACCGTATAGATAGGACCAATTTTATATTTTGGATTGTTTCTTTTTGTTCTATATTATTTATACTTTATTGCTTAATCTAGGGTTGTAATAGCTAGTAAATGACTTATTTTACATGCCAAACACCTAAACTTCATATCAAATAGTTTTCTCTTTGATTAAATGGTGTTTTCCTTAAGAAGATGGATTTGTATTTTCTTAATCAAAAGTCATACAAAAAATGCATTTTAATAAAGGCCAATTACTGCTAATTCTTATGGAATTACGGGTAATCGTCAGGTTAAATAACAACTAATTAATAACTCACCTTCTAAATACATGAAAAGGTGATATAAATACTTTAAATATAAATGCATGCTTGATTGAAAAAGGGATTGCTAAATGTTACAATATACAAGATGACATATTATTGGGGCATAAATAAGATCTGAATTCTAAACCTTTCTTGTATAAAAGATCAGAGGTCCTGGTGTAGAGGCCAGGTGGTGAATCCACTAAGCAATCTCTTCCTCGATAAAAATATCATAATTCTCTACAAAAATGCCTCTATTTTGGGACTCTTTTGCCAAAGTAATTATAAGTATGAATGAGATTCACAAGGGCATTTTTGGAATAAAGGAATAAATGTTAGAACTAACAAATAAAGGCTTGATTTAACATACATAATGAAGCATTAAGCTGATACATGTCCATACTTAATCCTAAATGAGATAAAGTCTAGTCAAAAAATGAATTACATAGCAACTATATATGGAAGGGTTAAGTAAAACCACTTGACATTTTTGACACTTGGGTTGTCTTGATGTGTGGTTGAATGCCTCTTTTGACTTGTACATAAGTGGATAACTAATTAGGAATCAATTAGTAGGCCTAGGACATCTTTTACTCAGTTGGATCTTCAAACTAGAAGAAGAATATCACACAACTATCGACTAGTCTCCCTTATACCTAGGTTATTAAAACTTAAGACCCTATCAATCAATCACAGAAATTAACTTCCTCTCTTACATGCTTAACCAATTTGGGTTCATTGCATCCAAAATCTGGTAGCATAACAGTTGTCGATGACACTATCCCAAATTTAAAAATGTAGAAAACACTTCTAAAAATGCATAAATTACATTCCAAGCCACTTTGATCAACCTAGTCATCCACAACTCAAAACATTTCCTTTCTCAAATATCACATACATAAGAAAATCACTTAGACTATTTACATCATCTATTTTGATTTACTACATATATATAACCATCATCTTTTTTTTATTCTATCTAACATTATAATATTGAGCAATCTCATGAAAATTTCAAAATCATACATAATCACATATAACCCATAATGCATACATCATAAGCTTCATAAGTCATTATACAAAATAAATATAAGCTATAACGACTCGAAAATCTGACTCTCATGAATAGTACTTCCCATAATGAATAGTGCTTCCTTAGACCCGAGTTGCACTAATTGTACTAACGAGAAGTATTAATTACAAGAGAATTTTGGACAAAGTTTAAAGCCAATCCAAAGTCATTCGAATGGTTAAAAATGCTTATTAAGATTTTACGACATTGTCTTATGAATAGTGCCTCAAGCAAAACAGAATCGTAAAATAAATTAAAAGTTGCTCAAAATAATTTAAAAATATTACAACCTAACACTCAAATATTCTAAATAGTCTAACAACTTTGAAATTAGAATTTTCTGACATCGAGAACTATTTTTACCTAATTCTTTAGATAGAAAATATATTAATTTTTTGAGTTATTATCGAAATTTGGACATAAGATTTTGAGAGGATTTAGTGCTTAGATTTATGGAATTTTAGGGATAGGAATGAAGGAAAATGGACTTTTTTATCAATTATAAAAATTTTTTAAAGTAAAGAAAAATTAATTTTTCAAACAATATAAAAAAGGAAATTTTCCCCTCATCTCATATGTACACAAAGTCACCATTCTCCTCCTCCTCACTCCATTTTTCTACCCATCTCTCTCCCTCTCACTATCTTTGTGTTTTCTCTCTCCTCGAAGGGACTCATAAGGTGAGTTCACACCCAAAAAGATGAGCATTTTGAGACTGAGTCCATGGACACTAAAATCATCTAGAACAGTGGAGTATTTCAGAAGGAAAATTGAGATGAATAGTAACCTTCTCTCTTTCGAGTTTTCTTTTTCTATAAATTTTATTTTTCGTAGGTTTCTAGGATGTTGTAGAGCATGTATCTAGGCTCAAAATATTTTTTTTGACTTTTAAATTATTTTATATTATTTATTAAAGTTCATACCCTTTTGTATTCATAGGTGAAATGACAACCTGAGCCTCCTGAGGCAAGGAGAAAGCTTAAGGCAACTTTGAGAGTCCTGTACGACCTTGTTTGGTATGTGTAATTACTTTGATTTGGCTTAATTAATCCATTTATGCATTATGTAAATTGTGTCATAAATGTATTAAATGGTAATAAATGCTTTAAAATTCCAATAAATGATATAAAAATAAATTGTGACTTATGACATGATAAATGCATGGTATATGATAATTCAGTGTGACCATATGTGGTAAAATTTCAAAAATGTTGATTTTACGCTATAAGTGCATAATGTGAGTAAAAACCCGAAAATGCCATATTGTGTGCTTATGTCTAGAAATTGCATACATATGGTATTTTGAAAAATTGAAATACGTATAATGAATGTAATGGGTAGTAGAATGCCATGAAATAACCTGTTGTGACACCCCGTACCCATTCTCCCTGAACAGATAAGGTGTGTCTGTACTTCCCTTATATCTCCATCAGCCGCGAATAAAATACCAAAAAGACTCGTGATCAGCTACACTGTGCTCCCTGTCTGATGTTGACCGCTCTCCTGTCTACAACTTGTGCATCGAAACACTGATACGTTGAGTATAAAACTCAGTGGTGGAATATACCAAACCAAATATGTCATTTACGCACACAAATGCCATTTTATACATGCAACATGTATCAATTAACATGATTTCTTTTCTAGACCTTTAAACAC
>CANXYI011736897.1:0-13577 GCA_948208565.1 Hura crepitans
TATGCCTTTAATAAAATATGTGTTAATTTACTTAAATTTTCATCTCTAACTAGGTCCAAATTTTGGACACATTACGCTAAAGTTTTTAGGTCCATTTTCTTATAATTTAGGCATTCTCTACATACCATTTCCACACCTTACACAAGCATTTCATTCAACACACATTTTATGCACTAATTAGGCAACCATTCAGCCACAAATGCATATACACACATATACATTATTTCTTATTAATTTGTTACACACCTCATATTTATTTAACCTCAATTACATGTTTATACTCACATTACACACAACCAAAATGCCTACATGCAAAATACCCCATTTCTATACAAGGATTTAAACTAAATTTACACATGCATGTAAAACATAAAAGAATTATGCTATTCCACATACCTAGGGTGCTTTTCCACCCTTGTCCACACCACTTGAGCTAGGAATTGTGGCCTCCCTCACTTTTGAATTGTCTCCACCTAACATAAACAAATTTCACTTAATAAAATTCCTATAAAATTACCTATGGCTCAAATTGAATTTCTAACTCCATAACTATTCTTAAAATAGTCTAATTTAGCTATACTAAAAATAAAAATTGAAATTTGAGTACTTTTACCTACTTGAGTTACTATTCACTCAAGTAGTGAATATTGAAATTTAGTCCCCTTTTCTTGAAATTATTGGTGGAAATCAAGCTTTTGGATGATGGATGTTTATTTTAAATAAATTTTAAAGAGAAATTTGGTGGGTTTTAGAGAGAGAAAATGAGCAAAAAAATGGTGGTCTTCTATGGGTATGCTATCGGCCACAAAGAGATGGGGAAGAAGATGAAGTCCTCTCTGCCCTTAGGCTATAATAAGATTTAATTTAACCCCCATGGGTTAGGCTAGGCCCACTAATTTGGCCCATTCTTTTAAGTCCATAATAGGTCAATTTTTCCTTGAAAACTTCAGAAAAATTTTTTCTATGAGTCTAAATATTCCCATTTCAATTGCAAAAATCCTCAATTACTGATACTAAGGCCCACTTAAAATTTTGGCTCAAAATTCATTTAGGAGCAAAAACTCACTATTCACCACAAACCGAATTTAAACTTCAAAGATTCATAAAATGTTCTTTAGTACTCCAAAAATTCTCTTTCTAGTTTTAAAATTCCTAATTTAATGAGACTAAGGTCCATGCAAAATTTCCACTTAAAATTCCACTGTTGATTTTTTGGCATTATTCACGATTAGAATAAACTATTCATAAAAATACCAGTTATTCTCAGAAAATTCTAATATCTCCACCATCATACTCAGAGAAATTTTTGAGGTTCAAGGTATGTTATTTTTTAGACCATTCGGGCACATTCTCGGTCTTAGGGCTATCCCAGCCCAAAATCTTTTTATCTTCGAAAACATTAGTTTTTGGCCTAATAATAATTATTAGTTCTGCTAAAATTTTTAATTCATTCATTTTCCTTAGTTTTAGGCCCGTCAAAGTTTTATGACTAATATGCTAGTCATCGGACTAAGAATGACGACCCGTACCACAGGGAATATCATCCGGGTCTATCTGATATTGTTCATAAGGCTTTGACTTTTTGGGTGTTACATGGTATGGTTACTTAAGCAAACAGAGGATAAAAGCATTTGAAAGAAGAAAGTATAGTGCCTTGGTGTATTGTATTCTGATTGTAAGATGATTATAAGGTGATTATCAGGTGGATAAGGTTCCTGATAGGAAGGGAAAGGTGGAAACTGGCTAAGTATTAGGAATGAAAAAATTGATGTAAAGTAAGGAGAAGTTAGTATACTTTTCAGAACCAAAATATCTATTTCGAGACAAATGATGTTATAAGGAAGTTAATGAAAAGAATAAAGAAATTTGAGAGAACTTTAGGAGATGAAAATGGTAGAGTAGACTTAAGAGTTATCAAAAAGAAAGGAATGATTAATATATTATACCTAGTGAGATTGAAGGTCTTTAGAACTTGAGAAAGAAGAAAATTGAGTAACCTACAAATAAGGCAATTTAGTTGCCAATAGTTTTGAAGTATGTTTAAGGAAGTTGTTATCAATTGTGAAAGTTATAAAAGATATGGGACTTATGCCCAAGATAACTGGATTAAAGAACAATAGAAATGTGTGAGTTAAGTAAAGAAGTAGAGTTGATGAAGTTAAAAGTGTAATAGAAGTGAGACATTAATGGTTAACGGATGAATCATAGGATATATTGTAGTGTAAGAGTTATAACAGAATTAGGGATAGGAATTGGCTGTCAAGGTCCCTGAAGATAAGGGTTGTTGCTCTTCTTTTATGCATTTCTTATCAAGCCTGAGCATTGTATTGTATATTGTAGGTTGCATCTTGCCATTTGCATATTTGCATTTTAGATGACATGTTTTGTTGTGATGAAAAACTTTATGCATATGTTTTAAAAGTTGAGCATGGCATGATGATAGCCTTGATATTGAAAAGACTTGACAGAGTGATGACAGAGGGAAGAATGATGTGATGGTAATACAAAGAGAATGATAAGGGAACCATGAGAAGGAAGAGAGTGAAAGTTGGTACAGATACTAATGGGTAAGTATAGGAAAGAATTTAGATATCAAGGCATGGACCCATAAGGGTGTAATAGGAATGAGGCAATGAAAGATGTGTTAATGGCCCATAATGGATATAGGTAGCTAGTCTACCTCTTTAGAACCTAAGAGAGGAATTGACTCAAGTGGCTAATGAATTAATAATTTCCATAAAATGGAAGATGAAGAGAAATAATTAGGCATTTGAAAGGAATCTAAAGAATGAAGTGCTTTGAAATACTAGAAGAAATGAAAGTGTGATTAAAGGAAATTAATGGGAGCAAAGTGACAAAAGAAGAATTACGTAGCCTATATATAAAATGAGTAGAGAAATTAGTTGAGATGAGAAGAGGATGATAGGAACTAAGGATCATGATGGTAAATAAGAAGAAGGAAGAGTATAACCTAGCATTTAGGTGTGTTGGAGGAAAGCTTTGAAATTTTAAGGGACCCTTAATGAATTTAATCTAGGATTTTTGGGACTAGAATTATGATTTTTGGAGGTTTGTTGAAATTATTTTAAAATTTAAAAATTTAAAGGAAAATAAAATTAATTTAGGCCGTCCGATCGACATATAGAGCAATCGTGGCCATCCACTTTGCTTAAGGGCTTAAGAAGACATGTGTGCATGGTCGATGAAATGAAAAGAATTTATCTTCTTCTTTAAACACAAAAAACCGATGCCATTTGCCCTAGTTTCTCTATCATTTTTTCATCTTTTTCTCTCTCCTCCCATGCCAAAAACACACAAAATTATATAGTTCTTGACCTCTATGATTCACTGAAGCTATTTCATGAGACAGAAGTGAAAATGGATGTCCCAAAAGTGAGTTATAAGCACTTGATGAATAGTGCCAATTTGATGTGTAAGTGATTCTTTTCATGGTTTCTTATTTTTCTTGGGGAGTATTTGTTATGTAGATGTTATCCATGAAAAGAGATTTCAGTTGGGTGCTATGCATAATTTTGTAGGAATTTTCAAAGGTTGGAACCTATTATGGAAGTTTTAGATAAGGTCGTTCAAGGTGGAGAAAGATGGATTCGAGGGTTTTGGAGTGGCTTCAACATGTCTGGAAGCCTACTATAAGTGAACTTAATCGAAACATATCTTATATATTAGGAAATATATAGAATGAAGTTTTGGCTATATGTTTGGAAGTTGAATTTGCATAGGCATTCATGTGTGTGTGTATGTAAATTACATGTTAGGAGGTGTAATTTGAGGAGATATGATGTTATGGATGTGAATTAGTTGTGTATGTATGTGTTACATGCATGACCATATATATGTCATGTATGCCATGGCATGGGTATGCATGTATGGCATGAAGGCATGTAAGGTTAGGATGGTGAAATGATGTATGGCATGTGAGGCATGGAATGAATAAGAAATGATATGTTTAGATGAAAGAAATTAGGGAATTACGTTGTATGGATGATGTATATGAGCTAGGTGTGTGAAAATATGGTATATTACAAGACTAGTAATAAATGTTAGAGGAAAGAACATAGATTTAATTAAAAAAAAGTGTTTAAGATTTTAGAAGGTGAAGTAATAGATTGGTATACTAAGATCAATGTAATGTTAACAGGGTAAAGTATGTTAGGAGATAATGAATTGGTAAGGAAGGAAAACAAAGTGAATTAAACGGGTGGTAAGAAAAAGTTACCAAAGGAATAGTGATTGTTACGTAAATAGGACCCATAACTGTCTGAAAAATATGACCGGATGAAATAAATTAATATCTGTATTTTTTAGCTTGAACATAAGTAGAATAAATATATGGTAAACTGGAGAGGTAATTTGTTGTGCCTAGCTGAACCAAAATGGGTCAAAGGAGTTAATAAATTGTTGAAAAGCTTGCTAAATAAATTAAAAGACAAAGGAAGAAATTATGAATGCATGATAAGGTATAGATAAAGTTTCAAGAAACTAATATCAATAAATTTAATGGACTTTAGGGCATAAAAATATATTATAATTAGTAGAGACCTAAAGATTAGGTACGTGGTAAACCTCATAAAGAATTCCACAAAGTGTATTAGGTAAATTACTAGACTATGCAGAAAAGAAATATTATTAGAAAAATAGTAACAAGGAAAGCGAATTACTAAATTGAAGAAACAAGTCATTGTATAGCAATGCATGAATTACGTAACATAAAATCTATGGAATATAATCTGGTAGGACTCATGGAAATGATGTAAATTAGGTATAGGTTGCAACAAAGAAGAATCAGAATTAATTAGAAAAGTAGCTAAAAGATAATTATATGAAATTAATAATAGGAATGGAACTAGAGTTCAAAATGTGACAACTTGATGAAACAAAAAGGATATTAAATGAAATTTGGCTAATAAGTGAATTAAGATGGTCACTAAGAATGATACACTATTTTAGAGATAGACTAGATAATGAAAATAATGGTTGTGAAAGATAATGGAAAGGGAATCATAGGATTGTTGGTTATTTATACACTAGATTGGTTAACTGGTCAACTAGGGATTAGCAACTTCCAGAGGCTGAGTCTATATAGATGTTAGCCTTTGTATGGCGAGTGCAGCCACTGAGTATTGCTTTAAACTTACACACTCTAGGTATTAGAAGGCTTATGGCTAATCCCTACTGCTCACTTGTGGATATTGGGATGTCCTATTGGGCTAATCCCTACTATCCACTTGATGTCATGCTTATGTTGATTGTATTGGGATATTAGGAGGTTCTACGGGGCTGATCCCTACTTTCCCCTTTCGATATTGGAAGGTTCCTCAAAACTGATCCCTACTATCGGGTGAAGGGTATGAATAGACACCAAGGTCCATAATATGGGCCACTATACAACTTTGTCTATTGTCCAGTTCTTGGACTGGGTTGGTGCAACTGCCAAGGGCCAAAATGGGGCCTACTACACATTATGATTCCCATTATCTAGTGGTTGGGACTTCTTCCTAAACCTTATAGGTATGAAAAGATTAATTAAAGAACTTAAAGGGATTAAATGATATTATTGAGAAATCCGGGATATAAATTTTCTAAATTTTGATAACTTGTAAGTAAAAGTAGTAAGAAGAAAAGAGAAGCTGTAAGGAGATAGATTGAATAAACTTATGTTATCTTAATAAGTTTCCAAAAAGGAATAAAGGATTTATGAAATGGTGAATGAATAGGGAAACACTCTTGAAGAAATAAATTATTAAGAAATTATCTAAAATAAATGAAGTAAATGGTAAGCTATGCATGTATACATGATGAATAGAGCTCAATAAGGGAGATTGATCAAGGAATAGTAAGAATAGAGGGTCTGCTATATAAGTCATGTAACTTAGGCATGGTTTGGAGTAACTAGATTGAAAGAATATGGGTATGGATCGTAGCTAAATAGTACTTAAATGATGTATAAAGGTGTAATGGCATCTATAACCTCAAGTTAAGTGTTTAGTTGAGGTAATGTAATTCAAGTAATGAATAGTCATTAGAAGCTTTAGTAGAGAGACTAGACTTAATAAGTAAATGGTACTGGTAATTGATTTTGTGTGCTTACATGTGATAGTAGTACATGGTATGTTTAGTTAAATTCATCATTGAGTGCATACTCAGCGTATCGAGTGTCTGATCCATAGGTGGTAGATTGGGATAATACAATGAGGATGACCAACAATGTAGTCGAAGACTATCTAGGTATGCTATTATATGATTAGAAGGTGTTACATTAGATGGTAAAGGCACTCGTGCATGTTATTATGAGTAGTTAGGTGTCATAATGTTTGGTTTGCTAGTGTGATAGCTATAGCAGTGAAAATGTTGGCCTACTAGTGTAAAATGAGCTTCTAGATGTAAACACAGCATAGATTGATATTTGATAGTAAGATTAGGCATGTGAGTGTCATATGCCTGTGAGGTTTACTAAAGACCACCATAATCATTGTATTAAATTTTTAGACTAAATAGGAGAAACATAAGTAAAAGTTAAATGAAAGGCCCTTTGGAAAATCCAAGAATGGGTGACCTCACGAGAAGCAGCACACTTTGCTTGTTCTCTTCATGAATGGGCAGGGGGTGTTACAAATATACTTTGTTCATACAAATTATACCATAATTTCATTAATTCCAACTATGTCCCTACTATATATTCCTTTTAGCCACTATTCATTTTTCACCATTAAATTTCTTTTTAACCCAAATTACATTCATACTAGTTAACATGCCATTAACCCTAATATAACCTATTTTCCATTTTAGGGTTATTTTATCCTCTAAATCACTAACATATAGATAATACACTCATTATGGAAAATGTATAACACACACATACACTCACATTTTATTGAATACACTTACAGAGTAATTATTTGACATCTTGAATAGCACCTCATGGCTTCTCTTTTCTTTTCTCCTTATTTTCCTCGAAGTTCTATAAATTCCTTGTTAGGTTATATAGTAGAAAAATTCTATACAACTCTAAATTCAAAAATAACACTAGAATCATCAACTAAAGCACTCTTAATCACCTAGAAAAAATGCTAGGGTTTGAATTTAGGGTTTACCATAATTTAGGGTTTTAGGCCTAAATGTTTCCACCTCTTTTTTCCACCAAACTCTTTTCTTTATGTGAAATTGACACTTTAACTAGACTATAGAGGTGATATAAATAATTTTTTTTTTGTATAGAGTAAAGGATTTCAAGGAGTTTTGGTGAAGTTATAAAGAAATAAAAGAGAGAAGAGAAAAAAACCTAAAATGGCATCAGCTAGGGAGAGATGAGGGAGATGAGAGGAGTTTTGGAACCCATGCCCCCTCTATACACACATATGCCCTTTTATATTAAGACCATGGATGGCCACGATCTTGCCATGTGGTGATTACAATTAATCCTGTTTATGTTTTAAGCTTCAAAAATGTGATTTTAATGTTTAAGGTCTGTAAAAATACTTTTCTCCATAAAAAATTATCAAATTTCCTAATTTAGGGACCCTTAAAATCTCGGGTATAAAAACCAATGGGAACTCGATTAATCAATCAATCACACTTTTAAGAAATTCAGATAAAATACTTATCAATGTTAGAAAATTGTAGTTTTACCACCATTAGACTAATTGGAATTTTTAACTCAAGTCATACTATTTTTAGGCCAGTCCGAGCATATCCTAAACATTTTATCACTGGGCGTAAACTAAGGGCACTACTCACTAGATATCAATATGAAAAACTTTATTAGTTTAATGGTTACTTCAAATAACTCAGCTTTCATCATTATTTCACCCATCACAATTTTATGGCTAGTACTCCCTGTTAGCCATCTTAATATGACCTGATTACTCAATAAATACTATTCATGCCTTGAAAAATACTATTAATGAAATCAAGATTTTTTAGCATTACATTTCTTTCCCTTTTTAAGAAATTTCATCCTCAAAATTTACTTAGTTTAAATAGGTATAGGTACTATTCCCTCATCTATTGTTCACTTTCCTAAGTTGTTTTCTATGAGTTCTAATGTTTCCATAATACTTTTTATTAATGGCATTACCTTGTTACGTAGCTTTTGAACTTCTTATGCTAGGATTTGGATCAATTCTTCTACATATGAAAGCTCTGGTAGTAGTTCTAGATGTAATGCCAATCTATAGGCCTCTAGCCTTACTCATTTAATGATTTCATATGGGCCAATTAACCTCAGGCTCAACTTGCCTTCTTTGCAAAATCGGAGTATTTTTTTCCAAGGTGATACCTTAAGCAAGACTTTATTTCCTACTTCATACTTATCGACTTTCTTTTTAAATTTGTATATGATTTCTATCTATCTATTGCTGCTTTCAACTGATCTTTGATGATTTTAACTTTCTCTTTTATATCCTTGATCAAGTCCGATGCCATCAACTTACTTTAACCCAATTTAGTCTAGTATAATAGGGTTTTGCATTTTTTTCCCATATAGAACCTTATTTGGTGCTATTCCTAAACTTGCCTGATGGCTGTTGTTGTATACAAATTATACTAAAGATAGATATTAATCCTAATTGTCTTTAAATTCAATTGTATAAGTCCTTAGCATTTCATTTAGCACTAGGATAACTCTCTCTAATTGGCCACCTATTTATGGGTGGAATGCTATGCTAAAAGTGGTTCAAGTGCCTAAGGCATTATATAGCTTCCTCTAAAAACTGGATGTGAACTTGGGTCTCGATTAGAGATAATAAATGCTGGCACTCTATGTATCCTCACAATTTCATCAATGTATAGCTACCCAATGAGTAATGCATTCCTACTATGATAGAGTGTGCTATCTTAGCCAGCCTATCAACAATCAACCATACTACATCGTATTTTCTCCTTGTCATAGGTAATCCATTAATAAAGTCCATCATGACTTTTTTTTGTTTACATTCTTATATTCTTATGGGATAAAGCAATCTAGAAGGAACCTAGTGTTCAACTTTCACTTATTGATAGGTGAGACATCTAGTCACATACTCGGTTATATCCTTTTTCATTCTAGAATTGTGATCTTTCTATGAAATCTATATCTTAATATCCTCCTTATCATATACACACAATCAATCATGATACTACAATCACTTATCTACTGAGTTTGTGCTCAATAGGCTTCCCCTCTTTGATCAAACCCATTATATGATTGAGTTAATTATCATACTTCTTGGCATCCTTCACTTGTTAAATCAATTTAGGTTTCACAAACAATTCAACTAACAAGGCTCCATCTTCTTGGAATTGCAATTGGACGTTTATTGCTTTTATGGCACATAAGAGTTTTTGGCTTAATGCATTAGCTACCATATTCATTTCACTATGATGGTAAACAATTAAGCAATCGCAGTCTTTGATCAACTTCATCCAACCCTATTGCCTTAAGTTCCACTTTTTTTAGGTAGGCAAGTATTTCAAACTCTTATAATCAATATACATATAGAATTCCACACCATAAAGATAAATGCCTCCTTATTTTCAATGAAAAGACAATAGTAGCCAACTCCAAATCTTGAGTTAGATAGTTTTTTTCATATGGCTTCAGTTTTTTTAATGCATAAGCCACTACTTTGCCATCTTCTATTAATATATACCTAAGTCCATTATGAGATATATCATTATAGATGATAAAGTCATTCCCAAATTCTAGTAATGTAAAGGCAAGGGCTTCTATCAATATGGCTTTCAATTTATCAAGGCTTTCTTAACACATGTGATCCCACATAAATTTCACATCCTTCCTCAATAAGCAAATCATGGGAGTAGCAATCATTAAGAGCCTTTAAACAAACTACCTATAGTACCCCGGTAACCCTAAGAAGCTTTTAATCTCAGTCACATTTCTTAAAGGCTTTCATTCTAATGTAGCCTTGATCTTGCCTGGGTCCTCCTTAATCTCTTCAACTGAAGCAATGTGTCTCAGAAATGCTACTTTGTAGAGCCAAAACTCAAATTTCCTTAGTTTAGTGTAAAGTTACTTTTCTCTCAAAGTCTATAATACCAACTTGAGATGATATTCATGTTCTTCTTTAGTCTTAGAATACATCAGAATGTCATAAATAATCATAACTACAAACTAATATAGGTAAGGTTTGAATATCCAGTTCATCAGATTAATGAATATAGGTGGGCCATTAGTAAGCCTAAATGGCATCATTAAAAACTCATGGTGTCTATGCCTAATGTAAAAAGCTATTTTTGGCACCTTAGATTCCTTTATCTGGAGCCAGTGATACATAGATCTTAGATTAATCTTTCAAAAAACATTAGATCATTTAAGCTGACCAAACAAATCATTGATCTTAGGTAGTGGGTATTTATTCTTGATGGTCACTTTATTGAGCTCTTTGTGATTTATACACAACCATAATGAACCATCCTTTTTTTTTTACAAACAACACTAGTGCTCCCTAGGGTGAAACACTGGGTCTAATAAACCCTTTAACTAATAGCTCCTACAATTGTATCTTAAGTTCTATCAATTTTGTAGGTGCCATTCTATAAGGGGCAATCGATATTGGTGCTATACCTAGGTAAACCTCAATAGCAAACTCAATCTCACATTCAATTGGTAACCCTAGCAATTCATCTAGGAAGACATCTGAGAGTTTTGCTACCATTGGTATTTGGCTAACATTGGGTCCAATCTTTTTAGAATTGACAACATATGTCAAATATGTTTGGCAATAATTCCAGATTGATCGTCTTGCTATCACTACAAAGATAACATTAGATAAGAAGTCTATTCTTTCACTAACTACTATAATTTCCTCTCCATTTGCTATCAAGAGAGTGAATCTCTTTTATCTACAATCCAACATGGTGTCTAGATAGGAATCTACCTAGTATGAATTCGAACTCATTGAAGGGTAGCTCGATAAGATTGGTTAGAAAGATACATCCTTGGATAGCTAAGGGATAATTCTTGTACACTCATTTCATTATCACATGTTGCCTATAGGATTATTTAACATAATCTCTATATCTAAAGGCTATAATTATTGCCCTCTATCATGTGTTACTATGGTACAAACATAGGCATGTGTAGACCTCAGGTCAACTTGTCCTAAAAGAGTTAAACGAAGAGAGTAAGATGTGTCACCCCTTACTAGACTTGATAGTTAGATTTGAATGAGTAATGGCACCTTATGACATCTCATACTCAAATCGTTGCTAGCTTGAATAAGAGATGACACATTAATTGGTTATGTTTAGTTAATTCATTATCTTCTTAAAGCAATGTTATGTGTGAGGGTGGACTCAATAACTTCTTAGGCCCACATACAACTAATCATATAATATACATATATATGCATAAGGTCAAACTTGTAATACCTATACTTTTCTATGTTATAAATAATATTTCTTGATATTTGAGATGTACTAATATTATTATATATAAATATTAATTATAACATAATTGTTGGTGAAATTTGTAATGAAATGGAAATCATTTAAAGGGCACTCAATTAGTGAGCTATTACACACTCTTTTAAGGGTGGATGTTTCTAGGCAAACATATTGGCTGTCTTTACACCCCTACCTCCTTTGTTATTGAGCGATCATTCAAGGCCCTTAGTTTGTGATTCGAGGCTATTTCCCTCTCAATGATAAAGCTTGTCCCTTAAAAGTGCAACTGAAGTTTTCCCTAATGTGTCCCAAGAATAGCAACCTAGTTAAAGCTGAATGACAAGATATATTAAGTTCTTAAAGTATTCCAAAAATAGCACAACATATTGGTCAAAAACTTTAACTAAGCCAATTCCATTGAGTTTGGAATTTTCTAACATTGGAAAGTAATTAAATAGAATTAATTAACAAAATAATAACCTAAACTAAATAGTTCCTTAAGTAATAAAATTATGGTTTTTATGAGATAATTAACTACAAATTTTCTTAATTAATGGAAACAAGAAATAATTAAATTGATTTATGGTTCTTAAAATTAATTTTTTATGAGTTTTCAAGTAAGATAAAATAATGGCCATTAGATTGCCATGTGTTATCAAATCCCACCATCCATTCAATACAAATGGAAGGATTAGAGGCCATTTAAAGGGCCTTTTTCCTCCCCTTTCCCCCTCCATGGCCAATACCTCCCTTAGCTTTCTTCCCTTTTCCTTTTTTCTTCTTTAACCCCATAAATTAACCACTTCTTTGTTAATTAAATACCTTAAATTTAACTCCACCACTATGTAATACTAATTCAAGCGAAAGAAAACAAGCTTAGTTTAAGGGAATTGTACTCTTGGTGAATAATGACCTTTTTGTATGTAAGTGTTTATTTTTATGGTTTTATAATTTTCAAAGGTAATATTTAAAGCCTAGATGATGAAAATATACTTAGATTTAAATTTGGATAATTATAAAATTTATTAAATTTTCTAAGATGGAAAATGGTTATGTTTATCGAGAAAGAGAAGGAGTTAATTGAAAAAGGTAAGAACAAGGCTTTAATGTTAATTTTAGCATGCTTTAGTAGTGTTTGTAAGTGAATTTAATGAAAGATATATTGAATTCTTTTTATTTGCTTAATTAGAGTGTGTGTGTATGTGTATGGAACTTGGTGAATTATAGACTTATGTGTTTGTTTAAGCATAATAAATGAATGAGTGATATAGATAAGCCAATATAAACATGTATAAATTGAGAAATGAGTGAAAATTTATATGCATATGTGTAAGGGCTAAGTGGCTGAGTAGTGTTATAGGTGTGTGTTAGTGTATACAAGTAAAGCAAAAAGGGATTTAGGTGTAAATAGTCTTAATTTTATGTCATAAGTATGATTGAGCTAAGAAATTAATGATAATTAAGGTATAAGTATGTTTTAATATGATGGCTAAATGTCTCACTTTATAGGTGTGAGTGGATATAAATGTGTTTGTATGTAATTGATATGACTTTGATCTTAGTTAAATGAGATAAGCTTAATTTCATTAAAAGACCTAAAAGAAATGGAATTATTGTAGGTATATGCTCAATGGCTGAGTGGTATGTTATGAGGCTTGTGTTCTATGATCATGACTTGATAACATGTAATGCAGCACAAGATTTTATTAAAGAGTAAAAATTGCTAATGTTACATTTGCTATAAATATGTAGGGTTTAGTGGGATATTGATTAAGGAATTAAGAAATGTTAGGTTTACATGGTATGAAATGTGAAATGACAATTGACATAGTAATGAATAATTAAGTAAGCGAGAATGCAAAAATATGATAACCAATTGGGTTCTTATAATATTAAGTGAAATGATAATATATGGACTTAAAATAGGGAGATGGCTAACCATAAATAAATAATAATTGGAAAAAAATAATTTTAAGGCCCATATTAGTTAGACCGCCTATAGGATAGTTTATTGGTCAACTAGGGAGTTACAACTACTAGGACACATCAATGTCACTTTTGGTGTTGGTTTATATGGATCACTACCTATTCTATGGTGGGGTACAACCATCGAGGTTCTAGATGAGAACCCTACACCCTTCTATTATTGGGAAGTCTATGGGAGCTATCCTTAT
>CANXYI011736932.1:0-15583 GCA_948208565.1 Hura crepitans
TTTTAGAAATTAAACACTGACCTAAAAGCCCTAAAAATAACACTAGAATTGGGCCCAATTTTATGTATATACATATAGGGCTTAGGAAGGCCTTATGCTCCTTATGCCATAACCCCACTTTCATTATTCTTATTTGGCTCATCGAGGCCCCATTTTGTATTAATAATAGGTCTATGTAACACCCCTTACTCGGTCTGATCATTGGACCTGTGTAAGGAGCAGAACACAAACAATGTCCAAACTACTCTAATGGAAAAACATTATAATTTAAAAACATAAATATTAAGATTAAGACATTTTTCATATTCACAGTGTTATAAAAATGCAAATTTTCAAAAACCATTTTTGAAGTTTTAATATTAAGGTCCTCATGCCAAAATTTTGGTAGCATAATGGTTGTACTAGGCACTATCCAAATAGTAGCCTATATAAAATAACCCTTTTAATATATCCCACACATCTCATCCACAACTGGGTCTATCTAACCCTCTAACACAAACTCAATCTCAATATTCATCAAGCATGTAATAGGAAGAGATATCGTACAAGTTATACAACATCATATTATCTTAAATAAAAGATTTTAATACTATTTAAAAGAGTTAAAAACTTATTTACATCATAGAATAGGACTAATCCCTCAATTACACAAGAATGCCCCTAATAATAGTTGTATCACAATATCATACTAATCTAACCAAAATATTAAAAGAAGCTTCTCTCGATTAATCTTCTAATATCGAGGCTTTGCCTCTAATATGCTCTTTTTAACCTACGAACTACAAAATAAAATAATGTGCTAAGAAAATTCTTAATGCTATATTCATCATAAAATATGTGTTATTATATGCATTTCATGTTTTAATGTCAATCCAATTGAAAAAACATTGTTTAATTATCATTCATATATTAATCATACCGAAATGATTTATGACAAAATATAACTATAAATATATAACAACAAGAATCACAAAGATAACTCATGCATACAAGTTATATACACTTATACATATAAACTTTCTTGCTTAAAACTCCATTTTAACTGATACCTTACCACATTGTCAACTTAAGTCTTAATGGTTAACACATGCCTATACTTAAGAGACAACTATCAAAAATTAGATAATAAGACTAATGGTTCCCAAAGGCTGAAATAGATCCAAAGATCATAACAGGACTCAAAGTTATAAACTAGACCTATAGGTTATAAACTAGACGTAAAGGTCATCAATTAGACTTTATGGTCATAAACACACTTGAGGGTACATTAGGAGCTGCTAAAACTCCCTAGTTGGCTGATTAACCTATCTAATCTAGGTTGTCTAATTGTACAGGGCATTATCGACCTTAATTATTTCATGTTCTTAAACTTTATTTAAAATATTTTCATAAAGATTTAAAGTTTAGATATATTATTTAACCACTTACATAGCTTTAAGCACATCACATAGTTATGTCATCATATTATGACTAGTCTTAACTTATAAGGATATAAAATGTACTCAAGCATCATATACACCTTAAAAGGGCCATTCAGCCATAACCTAGCATATATATAATTATGTGTTAATTAGCTTAATAAACCACTCTGAAGAGTGGATCCTCTTATGCATATCATGCTAGTTCCATAGTTTATACCATTATGGAGAATATGATCATACAATGTATAATGCACATAATCATCATACCTTACATATACATGTATTTAAGTGGAAAGAGGTCACATAAATAACCTCATCCTTATGCATGAATCATGACTTAGTAAAGGCACACATAATTAAGCCCACAAGATAAAACCTATATAATCCAACACATAATCAACCACTATAAACTTTTAGCATAATATTAACCTAACCATTAACATTTAGGCCTCATATAAGTTATGAAATGAGTTCATCACCACCCACCAACTCTAAAAAGCATTTAGCCTTATCACAATACACATTACAACAACAAATTCAAAATATCCTAATTTGTCATATTAATCATCTCAAAAGATTAAGAAAACCATCAATTAACACATACGCCAATTATGACAATTATACCAACTACTCATTAATTGCATAAATAAAAAAGAACATACATACACACACCTATCATAAGGCATTTGGCCTCTACTCAAGCCATACTAATATCACCCAAAACTTTCTCAAAACCTCAATTTGGACATCTCATAATATTAAACATGCCATTAAACATAATACATACTAACTTAACAACTCACGTTATTACACTCTCAAGCATTAACATTCATTATATCACCAAATTCTCATTAAATTCATTTGGTAGGATGAACACACATACCAAAACAATCAAAATACACCACTAAATCTCGATTGAGCCTTCTCTTTGCCTTTTTTACTCCGCTACTCATTTTTGTTTACGAACAAAAATAAGGTTGTTATGAAAAAATCCATATAAAATCATATGATGCTTTAAAAATGAAACCAATTTAATAAAACCTCTCTTGGGCACCTTAGAAACCTTAGAAAAATGATAAAACCTAAAAATCCTTACCTGATTGAAAAAAGGTTACTTTTCACTCCATAGCAAAATCTCACATCACAGCTAAAATCTTTTTCATTTCTCACTTTATTGAAGGTTTAGAGGATATGAAGGTGATGCTTAATGGCTTGAATATGTAGAAATGGTGGTAGATGGAAGGAATAAGAAGAAAAATAAAGATTGATATGGGATATCTAATGGCATCAGCACTTGAGGGATAAAGAAGAATATGTTGGCTGCCACTACTATTCACTCTTTGACTATTTTAAAGACCCAATTTCAACCTTTGATTTGGTGAAAGTGATAAAGGGCCATAATCTCTTTAAAACCCATCCAATAATTCCTCTTTTTAAGCCTTATTTCCCTTTTGTTTAAACACTCAATTACAACTCTTAAAGCCCCATGAAATCATCCTAACACAATCTATGAACCTAGAGAAAACATATCTCAAAAATCGAGAAAAATCAAAATTAGAAACCCATTTTAATAAATACTCGATTTTAGTAAAAATACTTCTTGACATTTAAAAATTCCCATGACAATGACAATGAACTATTTGGAATATTTTAATATCAAGTTGTATCAATCCAATAATTTTTTGAGCAAAAATTGAATATTTTATGGTTTAGCCAAAACTATGTCACTATTTACATGACACTGCTATAAAATATTAACTATCATTTTTAGCTATCCAAATAACTTCAGTTTTACTTTAAGTTTTGCCAAAAGTTATATAATGGTTAATACTTCCATTTAATAAGATTAGTGTGACTCAAACTTTGAGAAACATTATTCAGCCTTAGTAGCATAATTCATAAGTCGGGTTTTTGGGTAGTTATATTTCTTCCCCTTTTAAAAGAAATTTAATCCTTGAAATTACCTGGTTCAAATAGTCATGAATACTATTCCTTTATTTGAACCTTGCTCTCTCAAGTTGATTCTTCCATGCCATGATGTCACTATAGTATTTTCATTAGAGGCACCATTTTGTTTCACAACTTTTTAACCTCTTGAGCTAAAATTTTCACTGGTCTTCTTCATATGATAAATTTGTTGTAACTGTACTTCTTCAGCTGATATCACATGTGATAAATCCAATATGTATCTTCTAAGCATTGACACATTGAAAGCATCATGTATCTTCTATAATTCAGGAGGTAAAGTTAGTCTGTAAGCCAATAGTTCCACATGTTTAGTTATTTCATATGGGCTAATGAACTGTGGACTTAGTGTACCCTTTTTGCCAACTTTCAACACCTTTCTCCCATAGAGATGCTTTAAAAAACACCATATCTCCCACTTTATACTGAATTTCCTTCCTCTTTAGATCCGCATAGGACTTCTATTTATCAAAAGTAACCTTAAACCTATCTCTGAGATCTTCACTTTTTCTTTAGCATCCTTTATCAAATTTGTTTGGCCTTATAAGCTTATTCTCACTTAGCTCACTCTAACACAATAGAGTTCTGCATCTTTTCCCATTTAAGGCTTTATAAAGAGCCATGCCTAAGCTCACTTAATTACTATTATTATTGCAAACTCTGCTAATGATAGATAACAATCCTAGCTTCCTTTAAACTCAATGGCATAACTTCTTTAAATGTCTTTAAGAACCTAAATAATTATCTCTGATTGGCCATCAATTTATAGATGGAATGCGATGTTAAAGCTGAGTCAAGTACCCAAGGCATTATAAAGCTTTTTCAAAAACCTTTATGTAAAATTAGGATCTCAATAAAAAAATGATAGACGATGGCACACAATACAACTGAATAATCTTATTAATGTATAACTTTAGTATATTCTCTATGGTGTAATCTATTCTCATAGGTACAAAGTGCACTAACTTAGTCAATCTATCAACCACTACCCATACTAAATCATGCTTGCATTTGGTCATTGATAGCTTAGCTACAAAGTCCATAATGACCCTATCCCATTTCCATTTTGGTATTGCTATTGGATGAAGCAATCTAGATGAAACTTAATGCTTTGCTTTAACTAACAGACATGTAAGGCATCTAATCACAAACTCAGCTATGTCTCTCTTTATGCTTGGCCACTAATAAGTTGTCTTCAAATCCTAATACATCTTGGTACTACCAAGACGCATAGCATATGGTGTGTCAAAGGCTTTTTACAAAACATGCTTCCTCAAATCTTTAACATTTGGTACATATAGATAAATCATGATAATATAGGTAGCCATCACTCTTGACCTCATACTCAGTAAGCTTCCCCTCTTAAAATAAACTCGTAACATTCATCAGCCTTTGATAATCCTTTTGGGCATCTTTTAACTATTACAACAAACTTTGCTTGATTTGCCACTTGGCTAACAAACCCCCATTATCTAGCAAGTTTAAAGTAGTATTCATGGCTTTCAAAGTCGATATAAACTTCTTACTAAGAGCATTTTCCACTACATTAGCTTTCCCTAGATGATTGTCAATAAGGTAATTATAGTCCTTTATTAACTCTATCCATCATCTTTGTTTCAAGTTCAACTCCTTCTGAGTAGTAAGATACTTCAAACTCTTATGGTCAATGTAGACATAACATCTTTCTCCATAAAGATAATGCCTCCAAATCTTTGGGACTAACACTATGGTTGTAAGCTCTAGATCTTAAGTTGTATAATTATTCTTACGAGGCTTTAACTACCTCAAAGCATAAGCAATAACCTTGACTCCTTGCATAAGCACACATCATAACCTATTCACTAAAGCATTATCATAGATGGTGAATTCTTTCCCTAATACTAGCTAAACCAAGATTAAAGCCTTAGTCAACATACTTCTAAGCTTGTCAAAACTTTCTTGGCACTTGTTATCCTATATAAACTTGGCATTCTTCTACAAAAGACATGTCATAAGAGAAGCTATTAGAAAGAACCCTTGATAAACTACCCATAATAATGTGACACCCCTTACCCATTTTATACACTAGATTCGAATAGGTAGCGACACACTACCAATATCAAAACTAAATTATATAGAAGCCCATAAAAGAATTTAAATCTTTTCTTCTCATTTAAAACATACTTTATATATTTAATGTGATAAAAACACAAATTATCAAAAACCATTTTCTAGGTATACTATTGGGGTCCCTATGTTAAAAATTCGATAGCATAACAACTATACTAGGACACTATCCAAAATAGTAACCTATTACAATAAACACTTTTATAAATTCTCATCACATTCCAACATCCTTTAGGTCCATTTAATCCTTTATAAATAAACACAAGGAAATATTCCATAAGTATGCATAAGGAATAGATATCATACAAGTCATGCAATCTTATAAAGGCTTTTGACGAAAGAAGAAAATAAGTAGAAAAGATTTATTAAATAAGATTTAGAAAACACAATTATAGATTACAGATTAGGCCCAATCCCTCATATACACAAAAGTACTTTCTTACTAAATTATACGACCAAAAATTATACAAAAGAAATCAAAATACTCCAAAAGGTAGCTTTTTGATCTCCTATGGTACAAAGGCTTTAACTCTGATCTATAGCTTTTACCTATGGATCGCAAAAATTAGATGATGCATTAAGCTTTCGCTTAATAGTGTATTCATCTTAATATATATATATATATATATATAGACATAAGTATACACTTTAAATTTTTTAACATTGCATAACATATTAAAATATTAATTAATATACATGGTAACATAAAGATGCAAACATGAGAAAAGATTCTATTATATATAGTCCAAATAAAAATCACATTATTAACCATGCATATAAGTCACAAATATAGCATATTTATAAATGCTTAGACAACATACCATATCTCTTAACAAAATTATATGTATATTTTTCTTAACATATACCTATGCCTAAAAGACAACTATCCATAAACTGGATAGCAGGATTACTGGGCTTGAAGGCCATATCAATCTATAGCTTGTAACATGGACTTATAGGTCATATCAATCCATAGATCATAACATAGATTTGTAGGTCATAGCAACATGAAATTCAAAATATGGACCTAAAGGTCTTATTGATTTGAAGATCGTAACATGAACACATAAATCACATTGCACCTAAAGGTACCTAACAACTGCCTAAAATTTTTAATTAACCAATCAATCTATCTAATCTAGGTTGTTTAATCGTATGGGGCATTATTAACTTACTGATTATGCACTTTGCATTCACTTATGAACATCTTAATTGACTTATGATCACATTCATATCATAGCCATACTTATGGTTTAACAATTCAATCACCACAATTCAACACAACTTAACGATGTATGACTTAATAGAACATTTTTAGATGATTTATGCATCTAAGATGTCACATAGCCATTTTAATCATTCATTGACATAAACATGGCTTAACCTAAATTATTTGCCTAACGAAGAATGAGCATCATCACAACTTCCATCATATTTGCATAATTCACACATTACTTGAAAACATCAAATTCACATCATAAGTAATTTCCTATCAAGCAACATCAATTTAACTATTCATTAAGCTTTGTACTTAACATACATAAAAAATTCCCCTTATCACAACTGAGGAGAAATTTCAGCTCCCTCCACAAGCACACATATACTACCAAAGCCATGCCTATATACCTACATATTCAAAATTTCTATAATTAAGCAATTTATACAAAATACAACCACTAATAATTCATTCTTAACACCTCATAAATTTTGGCCCTAACTCCATCATGCCCTAAATTATACTATTAATCAATATATCATGCCAACAAACACTCAGTGTCATAATATCATTAATGCTCATAAATTCCATCAACTTACATAACACTATATGCATCTTCCAAGCATTAAATGCTTACACAAACATTAATCTTACATATTAAGATGAATACACATACCAAAATAGATTGTAACACTTGCTCAAAACTATCTCACACCTTCTCTTTCCCTTTCAAAGCTTAGTTCATGGTTTTTTCTATGACTACAAATAGGCTTAACATAGAAAAATTGTAATAAATCAATTACTCATCCAAAAACCAAAATGACCACATATATTCATTCTTAGGCACCCGTAGATTGTAGGAAAAATGTCAGAACTCAAAAATTCTTTCCCAATCAAGATTTGGTTACTATTCACCAAAGACCCAAAATTGAAAAATCCTTCATTTTCTTCGAATGTCAAGCTAGAATTGGTGTTTGATAGTCTTAGAGGTTAGATTGGTGGCTTAAATTCATGAATAGAAAGATAGATTTGACAGAGAAAAAGAAAGAAAAAAGGGGAAAGGGAGAGGGAGAGGGAGAAACCATTGGCTTTTTGAGAGGAGAAGGGAGGAAGAAAGGGATTATTGAAATATTAACCATTAATTAAATGGTTTAACCCCTTATATATGTGTAGAAAATAATTGTTTTACTTTTTTCCTTTTTCCTCTTTTCCAAAAATTTTTCCTTTTTTTTGTATCTTCTAAGCACCTCAATAAAAATCCCTAAAATCATAAAAATTCATAATCCATAAACCTGTAAAAATTTAAGCTCAAAAATTAAGAAAACCTGACAAAATATGTCTTAATAAATTACCCTGATATTCGTTAAAAATACCTCTTGATATTTAAAAATTTCAATTCTAGTGCCAATAGAGTATTTGGAAGATTTAAGTATCAAGTTATATTGGTCTTGTATTATTTTGAGCAAAAATTGAATTATTTTACGGTTCAGCTTTGCCTATGATGCTATTCATAGGACATTGCCATAAAATCTTCTTTTAAATTTTTAACCACCTTAATAACTTAAGAATAACTCCAAAATTTGCCCAAAATTCTTTTATAATTAATAATTTCCATTGGTTTAATTAGTGTGACTCGAGTTTTGGGAAACACTATTCATCCCAAGAAGTACTATTCAGAAAAGTTAAGATTTTAGAGATGTTACATTACTTCCCCTCTTAAAAGAAATTTCATCCTCAAAATTACTTGAATTGAAGAGGTGCAGATATTACTCCTTTATCTAAGCCACACTCTTTTAAGTTGCCTCTTTCATTCCATGGCGTCACTATAAAACATCTACCAAATGCATGGTTTTATTCTGTAACTCCTTAACCACTAGGTCTAAGATACTCATTGGCTCCTCTTCATATGACAAATGTAGACATATATCTACTTCTTTAGTTGACAACATATGTGTTAGATCTAATCTTTATCTTCTCAGTATAGACACATGGAACTCATCGTGAGTCTACTATAACTCAAGGGCTAAAGCTAATCTATATGGCAATGGACCCACACATTTTATTATCTCATATGGGCTAATGAAATATGGATTTAGCTTGCCCTTCTTGCCAAATCTCAACACATTCTTTCTTGGAGACACTTTACAAAAAGCCTTGTCACCTACTTTCATACTAGACATCTTTTGTCTTTAAATCTACATAGGATTTCTATCTATCTGAAGCAGCCTTAAACCTATCTTTGATAATCTTCACTTTCTCTTACGCATCCTTAAATAAATTAGGCCTCATAAGCTTATTCTCAATAAGATCACTGTAGCATAATGGTGTTCTACATCTCCTCTAATATAGGGCTTCCTAAAAAGCTATGCCTAAACTTGCTTGGTGACTGTTATTATAGGCAAACTTTGCCAAAGAGAGGTAATGATCCCAAATACATTTAAAATTGATGGCATAATTTCTCAACATATCCTTTAGAACTTAGATAACCCTCTTTAACTAACCATCCATTTACAGATGAAAATGTTATGCTAAAACTGAAGTTTAGCTCCCAAAGCATTATAAAGTTTCCTCTAAAACCTTGATGTAAAGTTGGGATCCTGATCAGACAAGATAAAGGATGGCACCCCATAGAACTAAATGATTGCGTCAATATATAACTTTTCTAACTTTTCCAAAGAGAAATCTATCTTCATTGGAATAAAGTGTGCTAACTTAGTCAATCTACCAACCACAATCCACATAAAGTCACAATTGCTACTAGTCATCGGTAGCCTAACTACAAAATCCATGGTGACCTAGTCCTATTTCCATTTTGGAACTACTATAGGATGAAGTAATCTATATAAAACTTGATGTTTAGCCTTAACTTATTGACAAGTAAGGCATATGGTCATAAAATCAACTACATCTCCATTCATTCTTGGCCATTAATAAACTATCTTCAAGTCTTGGTACATCTAGGTATTACCAGGATACATAGCATATAGAGCATTATGGGTTTCTCACAAAATCTGTTGTCTTATATCCTCACTATTAGGCATACATAGACGATTATGATAATACAGAAAATTATCATCCTTAATCTAATACTTAATAGGCTTCCCCTCTTAAATCATAATTATAAAATTGTAAAATCCATGATCATCTTTGGCTTGCTGCAACAAACATGGCTTAACTTGAAGCTTAGCTAACAAACCCCCATCATCAAGCAACTTTAAACTGATATTCATCACTTTCAAAGTTGATATAAGCTTTCTGCTCAATGCATCTACCACTACATTTGCCTTCCCTAGATTATAGTCAATAAGGAAATCATAGTCATTTATTAACTCTATCTATCTCTTTTGTCTCAATTTTAGTTCCTTCTGAGTGGGAAGATACTTCAAACTTTTATGGTTAGTGTCGACATAACATCTTTATCCATATAGGTAGTGCCTTTAGATCTTTTAAGTGAACATAGTAGTTTCCAACTCCAAATTATGAGCGGGTTAATTTTTATCATGAGGTTTCAACTATCTTGAAGCATAGGCAACTACCTTGCTTTATTTCATTACTTCATATCCTAAACCATTTAAGAAAGAATCACTATAGATGATGAACTCTTTCCCTTAAACTACCTGAACTAAGATTGGAGCCTTTGTCAACATGCTCTTGAGTTTATCAAAGCTCTCTCGGCTCTTGCTATCCCATACAAACTTGGCATTCTTCCTTAGAAGACATGTCATAAGGGTTACAATCAGAGAAAACACCTTGAAAAACCTCTTGTAATAGCCTACCAAACCCAAGAAACTTATAATCTCTATAGTATTCCTTAGTAGTTTCCATTCTATCATAGCCTCAACTTTACTGAGATCAACTTTAATGCCCTTTGCTGAAGCTATATGACCTAAAAATGACACTTCTATTAGCTAACACTCACACTTATTGAGCTTGGCATAGAGTTTCTTATCCCTTAACATCTGTAGAATAGTCCTCAAATTCTTCGTATGATCATTCTAGTTCTTTGAATACATAAGAATGTCATCAATGAAGACCACTGCAAATTAATCCAAGAATGGCATAAAGATTTAATTCATGAGATCCATGAATGCCACTGGTGCATTGGTTAACCCAAATGGCATTACTAAGAACTAATAGTAGCCATATCTCATCCTAAAGGGTATCTTATGCACATCTTAGAGAAGACACCTACACTTAGCTGATAATACCTGAATATAAGATCAATCATAGAGAAGATACCTGCCCTTCTATGCTAATCAGATAGATCATCAATCCATGCTAAATGGTATTTGTTTTTAATGGTAACTTTGTTCAGCTATCTATAGCTAACACATAACATCAAAAAACCTTCATTCTTCTTGAGAAATAGAATTGTTCTCTCTAAGGTGAAACACTTGGTCTAATAAAACCTTTATCTAGAAGCTCTTACAACTATATCTTTAACTCTTTCAACTCCGTAGAAGTCATCCTATATAAAGCTATGGAAACTAGTGTTATGCTAGGTAACACATCAATACCAAACTCTAGCTCCATTTCTAGTCGTAAACCAAGTAGCTCTTCTGGAAAGACATCTTCAAACTCTAATACAACATGTGTTTTACTTCTATTAGGCTTTTCCTTTTTAATGTCAATATCACGAACCAAAAAACTCGAAAACCCTTCCTTATCATTCTTTTTGCCACAACTAAAGAAGTAATATTAGACATATAGTCCAATCACTCATAACTGCCACTTCTGGCCCATCACTAGCTTAGAGCATGATCCTCTTCTTTCTACAATCCACCAATGCATGATACTTGGACAACCAATCCATGCCCAAGATCATATCGAACTCATTGAAAGGTAATTCGATAAGATCAGTAGAGAAAGCATGTTTTTGAACTGATAAAGGATAGTCTTTATACATTTTGTTCATAGCTACATGCTATCTAATTGGGTTGTTAACCATAATATATACATATATATATATATATAAAGATCTTCTGACAATAACTCCTGATATAAAGCTTGTGCAGTGTAGATATAAGAGTGTGTAGACCCTGGATCTATCAATGCTAAAGTAGGTAAATTAAAAAGTTAGAAAGTACCTATTAGGACATCAAGTGAGTCCATTGGCATACTTCCGAGCTAAAGCTTTACTCTCTAACTTCCCCCAGCTCTATCTCCAAAATCCTTTTTACGCTTCTTTTAAATAGAATTTGTAGTTCTAAATGGCACTCTTAAAATATATAGCCTTTGAAGCTATATCCCTAACACACTCCAGGCATAGTCTTTCAGTAGTTACCTCTATGCATTTTATAATAATGCTCACATTGAAGAGGAAGTGTGCTACTAGCTGTGGATCTTGGTGCACCTAAAACTTGACTCAACTGTCATAACTCAACTTTAGATCTCTAACTAGATTTCTATGATTGCTCTTATTTCTAACTAGATTGTTACTTTGATTAGTTGCCCTTCTATTTTTTTGTTGGTTGTAAACACTACTTCCTAGGACTTGTCTAAAGGAACTCTTCCTCTAAAAGCCATCTCTTTTTTCCTTTTGCTTGTGGACTAACTCTACCAACTGGCAAGCACCAACCAAAGTAGAAAAATCTCAAATCTTTATGGGAAGAATTTGGAGCAGAATGTCAAGGTTCTGCACCATCTCAAACCTCTTAGAATGATATTCTTTTATGGTAATAACTACTCTAGCATGCCTACTAAGCATGGCAAGCTCCTTCTCATACTTTAATAAAATTCTTTTCCTCTACCTCAGATCCATAAATTCTTATCTTTTCTAATATAAGTGGTGCTCAGTGATATACTTTTTCTTAAATTCATAGAGAAAGAACTCCCATGTTAGATCCTCTAGGGCCTTATGTTCCATAATAGTCTCTTACCACTTAAGATCTTTTTTTGACAACATAGAAGTGGTATAATCTATAAACTCCTCCTGAGCAAATCTCAATTACTACATAATCCACAAGGCCTTATCCAATTAATACTTAGCTCTCCTTGAATCCTCTTGCTCCTCTATTTTAAAGAACTCAACTCCATTCTTTATTAGCCTCTCCAATTAGGTCTTTCATAGAGATTCAAGTTCTAGTACACTGATGGAGGTACTATAAGATGAATTGTAGTGATAGTAGCAATGGACACTTACTTCACTAATTCCATCATCTACTTAAACCAAACAGGCTGCCCCAATGCTTTTTGTTATGCTCAACTTATATCACTGGATGTTATAGACTCGGCCTTAGCAGTCCTTTGTGCTATAGTAGTCAGAACATAGCTCTTGACCTCCTCATCATCCTAAGGTGTACTTTGGCTCATCCTTAGATCTATAAGAAAAAAATATAACATATGCCTTGATATGTATAATTTAGTGATGTACACTTTTTAACTCCTATAGCACTCTTATGTAACCCATATGTATAAAGGAATGGTAAACTGGAGCTCTAATACTAATAAATGTGACACCTCTTACCCATTTCATACAATGAACCCAAATTAGTAGCGACACACTACCGATATTTGAATTAAACTATATAAAAGCCTATAAAGAATTCAAATCATTTCTTCTTATTTAAAAAATAATTTACATGTTTAATGTGACAAAAACATAAATTATCAAAAACCATTTTTGAGGTATACTATTCTGGTTCTTGTGTCAAAAATTCGACAGCATAATGACTATACTGGTATATTATCCCAAATAGTAACCAATCAAAACATACACTTCTATAAATTCTCATCACATTCTAATATCCTCTAGATCCATTTTACCCATTATAACTCGACACAAGGCAACATTCCATAACCATGCATAAGGAAGAGATATCATATGAGTCATGCAATCTTATGAAGGCTTTTAAAGAAATAAGAAAATAAATCTAAAAGAAATGTTAAATAAGGTTTACAAAACACAATTACAAATTATATATTAGGCCTAATCCCTCATATACACATGAGTGCTATCTTAATTAAATCACCAAAAATTATGCAAAAGAAATCAAAATACCCCAAAAGGCAGCTTTCTGATCTCTTATGGTATCAAATCTTTAACTCTAATCTATAGCTTTTACCTATACATCCTAAAAATAGGACGATATGCTAAGCCTTTGCTTTGTAGTTTATTCATTTTAATATATATCTATAGAGACATGAGCATGCACTTTATAATTTTTAGCACCGCATAACATATTAAAATATGACTTAATATACATGATAACATAAAACATATAGATGTAAGAAGAGATTCAATTATATATAGTCCAAATAAAAATCAAACTATTAACTATACATATAAGTAACACAAACATAACATGCTTTCACATATTTAGGCAACATACCATATCTCATAACCAAATGACATGTATATTTTTATTAACATATGCCTATACCTAAAAGACAACTATCCGTAAATTGAGTAGCAGGATTACTGGGCTTAAAGGCCACATCAATCTATAGATCATAATATGGACCCGTAGGTCACACCAATTCGTAGACCATAACATAGACCCGTAGATCACATTAACGTGAAAATCATAACATGGACCCAAAGGTCTCAACAATTCAAAGATCGTAACATGGATGCCTAGGTCACATTACACCTGAAGGTATGCTAGCAGTTGCTTAAACCCCCTAGTTGACTAATCAACCTTTCTAATTTAGGTTCTCTAATCATATAGGGCATTATTAACTTATTGATTATGAACTTTGTATTCACTTATCAACATCTTAATTGACTTATGATCACATTCATATCATAGCCATACTTATGTCCTGACAACTCAATCACTATAATTCAACACAACTTAACTATGTATGACTTAATGGAACATTTTTAATTGATTTATGCATCTAAGGTGACATGTGTCCATTTCCATCATACATTCACATAAACATGGTTTAAGCTATATCATTTGCCTAACCAAAAACTTGAATCTTCACAACTTCCATCATATTTGCATAATTCACACATTGTTTGAAAACATCAAATTCACATCATTAACAATTTCCTATCAAGCAACATCAATTTAACTATTCATTAAGCTTTATACTTAACATACATAACACATTCACTTTATAACAACCAAGGAAGATTTTAGCTCCCTTCACAAGTACACACATACTACCAAAGCCATACTCATGTACCTACATATTCAAAATTTCCATTATTAAGCAATTTATACATGATATAACAACTAATAATTCATGCTTAATGTAGGCCCTAACTTAACCATGTCCTCAATTATATTATTAATCAATATATCATGCAAACATACACTTAATCTCATAATATCATTGATACTTATAAATTCTATAAGTTTACATAATACTAATATGTATCTTTAAGCATTAAATGCTCACATAAATATTAATCTTACATGTTAAGATAAATGCACATACAAAATAGATCATAACACTTGCCCATAACTAGCTCAGGACTTCTCCTTCCTTATTAAAGCACAGTTCGTTGTTTTATCTACGAATACAAACAAGCTTAACTTAGAAAAATAATAATAAATCAACTACTCATTCAAAATTTTAAAAGACCACATATATACATTTTTATACACCTATAGAATGTAAGAAAAATGTCAGAACTCAAAAAGTCTTACCCAATCGAGATTGGTTACTATTCATCTAAGTCTTAAAATAAAAAAAATCCTCCATTTTTTTTTTTCAAATTTCAAGCTATAATAAGTGTTTGGATGTCTTGGAGGTTGGATTGGTAGCTTAGATTCATGAATGAAGGGATGGATTTGAGGGAGAAATAAAAAATATAAAAAGCGAAAGGAGAGAGGAATATGTCATCGACTTCTTAAGAGGAGAAAAGAGGAAGAAAGGGACACTATTGTAATATTGATTATCAATTAAATAGTTTGACCCC
>CANXYI011736946.1:0-11117 GCA_948208565.1 Hura crepitans
TTGAAAACCCGAATAAGGTGGCTTTGGCAAAAATTAAGACACCCTAATGAGGTGAAAAAATAACAGGCACCTTATGCAAAAGTTAGGGGATCATGAGAGAAAATGTCCAATTAAGAAAACTTGTCTAAGGCTGATTAGTAACGATGGTATTATTTAATGGGAAATTAATATATTCACCAAGATTAAGCAGTTTAGTTTTAAAAGTAGTAAATAGAATGAATGCTTTAGTCATGATCATTGATATGCAAATTTCCATTAAGATTGAGAAATGCCATACAAGTAATCAAATTCTACATGCGTTGTCTCTTTTCAAAGTTAGAAGTATTATTTTCATTTTTTCTTTTCAACATTAATGTTCTATTATCTTTAGCTATACTTAAAATCCATTCTTTGTAGTAGTCATTAGCATTAATGGTGCCATTTGTATGATTAGGTACATTTCTTAGGATGGCATGTCAAAAGACCACTCTCAAACCCTAAAAGCTCAAAAGGGATTCTTTGTAGCAAGTTGAATTATTGCTAAATTAGGGAAGGAATATAGAAGGTAGCATGCCTTAACCCACTCAAGGGAACATAGCTAGTATGGTAGGAGAGAGAAAAATAAGTGATCTTCTACTAAGGACATCTCTATCGTATTGTGATAATAATATCAAGCCATGTAGTCCACTATTCACATGAATCAAGCCTTGTTATGAGCCTCTTTTTGCAATGATGATTTGGGGCATATTTCACCAAAAGCCTTTCAGGTGGAGGAACAAGTAACCTTAACTTCTCTTGTAGCCAAATCTATAAAAAAAAGTCGTTAGGTTGGAAAATCCATAAACGGCCACCTAAACAAAAATTAGGCAAACTCATTAGTGCAAAAACCTTCACAGGCATGCTAGGTAAAAGTTAGGGTAAAAAAAAGTTAAAGGAAAAACCTATGATAAGCTCTCTATGCGTACTTATAAGAGGAGTGGGCTTCTGGAGACAAAATCAATGTCCTCTTCCTTTAAAGCATCCAATCCCTAAATGGTTTCAGCTAGGAAAACACCAAAAGGGTTACAGCTAGAGCATAATTTAGTTAGAAGTTGAAGAGTCTTAAAATCACAGAACTCATCCTCAGAAGTAACCCTAAGCAAACTACAAAGGATACACAGTAGTATGCACTTCGCCCATTCCACAAAATTGATAGGAAATTGGTAAGCATGGTCTAGAATTGCTCGTAAGGAAATTAGGCCAGAACCTTGCACCACCTTATGAGCCATAATGAGAGAAAGGCCTAAAGACAATATCTATGGGATAATGGTCTTTAAAAGAAGGCAAGGCTAAGAGATCATTTGGAGTGATTTTTTAGTCCAAAATAGTAGTAAACACTTCTAAAGTTAGGGTAATTTCTTGGTGATTGATGATCAATCATGGCTCTTCTGAAGGCTTCTACCACATGAGCAATCCTTTCTATAAGAGCTTTCTTCACCTAATAAAAAACAAAACATTAGTGATGCTTCAAATTTGAATAGTGCAAATGATAAGTAAAAGATCATACCAATGTAGTGTTTTTTAGCTCGAAAGGGAACCAACCAATTCTCTTCTATACGAAGACGAGCAGAAGATAGATCCTATCGATGCCATAATGCATATAGCTCAGCTCGAGAATGTTAGTTAAAGAACTAATGACCTCATCAGGTAACAAGGGCTAACCAGCAGATGGACCAAGAACTCTGCTACGTGTCGGAGGTGGCAAGAACTGAGAAGTGGGAAACTAGGGGTAGTTTTTGGTCATTTTCATGATGAAGAAGGGTTAGCCCTAAAAGCAGTAGTAGGCTACAACACAACACACAGTTAGAAGATATCTTTGAAAATGAATCGGGAGTTAAGCAATTCACTTGAGAAGGAGGAGGTCCAGAGGTATAAGGGACTTGCAAGAGCAAATGAGTGGAGGTCCTAGAAGGGTACTTCTCTTTAGCAACCTTTATCAATATGTCCTCTAGGATCCCTGCCATTATGCTCTATACAAATTCTAGGTCATTTATATATCTCTTAAATAGCATTGAGTCAAAAGGATTATGAGGAAAATGGTATGCGTTAGGCCCCATATGCCAGTTTATGACTCTCTCTCCTAAGAACTATGAGTAAGCCTCTAGTGTGGTTAGTAAGATATGGTAAGAGGACAATTCTTTAATAGAGCATAGAAAAGTCAACAATTCCTTAATTAGAAAAACCCATCAAGCCAAGTCAACCTGTAAAGGTAAGTATTAGTTATAATTGCCTAAATTACTAATAATGGATTTTTCATATGCAAGAGATACTCATATCAGTCCAAGCCCTAGAACTGAGATAGTGGCGATGTTGTATTAGCAAAGTTGCATTCTAAAGGCCTAAAGATGGCTAAACCCACCTATCCCTTATTAGATACTGACCAGGCATGTCTAGTTCACAAGGTCGAGCTAATAGATAAAGCTCATATGCCCAGACCTGTAATAAAAAAAAAGCACAAAATTAAAGTCATAGAAAGGTTGCATGCAAAAAGAAAAGGATTAGAACAAGTCACTTACCAGTACACCTGATACGAAGCCTTAAACAAATTAATGACTCTTTCTGGTGTGAACAACCATGTCTAAGCCCCAAAATAACCATTTGAGAAATGAACAACACCAATTTCGAGAACTAATTTTATCAACTTGCTCTAGGATAGGGAGAAACCTCCAGCTCACAGTACCATTGGCATTGGCAAAAAGTGTGGTACCTAACAGATAAAGAATGAAGCAATGAGTGTATTGATCGACCTCCAACTAACCAGAAGGGGCTTCATTTGCCTACTTCTCATTTAAATCATTGCATTAAATGCTCTTAATACAATCCTAAGGAATGAAGCCCTGTAATTCCCTCACTTCTTACAATCAGAGTGAAGGATAGTGATAATAGGCATCGAATGCAATGGCACATCCAGCATATAACACCCCAGTAATAAAGGCCCGGTTAAAGAGCATTATGGTTATCTCTCTGAAGGACAGGTGAAAGGTGTGTGTGGTGTCCATCCATCTATCTAGCAATGCTCTTAAAGCTTGCAAATCACAATAAAAGTCTCCTTAAACTAGATAGTCTATGAATGTCTAGAATCTAGTAGCTTTAACCCTATTTTTCACTAGTACAAGCATGGTAGAATACCATTGTTAAGGTCTAAAAAGAGTACCCCCACATTTAAGATTTGTCTACAAAAAGAGGTAAGGACATAAGTGTCCGTACGGACTAAAATTTTAGAAAATAGGTTCATACATACCCCAAGTGGAAGAGTTACAATAGGTCTGCATGGACTACAAGTACAATCACAATAGGGTCTATATGGACAAATATTTATAGAGACATTGGTCTATATGGACCACATTCATAAGTAGATATAAGTTCACACGAATATATAATGGTTACCAATAAGTCCGGATGGGCCTTTTAGACTATCATGTACAGAACAATCCTATATCACATCCTAATGATGCTAGAATGAACAATTGCAGGTAAGGTCCACATGGACCAAGTATTCCCTAGTAGAATAGGTCTACACAAACCTATTGAACTAAAGATAGTTCACATCACAAAAAAAGAAGGAAAATCCAATAAAAACCCTAATAAGGCACACAAGGGAAAGAGAATACACCTAAGGGTAAACCTCTGAGCATGCATGATGCATTTAATCTGTCAAGATTGGAGTCGAATCACCAAATGCAACTCCATTCATTAGAGTGGTACTTCGAGGTTGGTTGATGGCCATAAAAGGCATAAAACTGATTGGAATCAGCATAAAAACATCTTTCACCAGAGGAGGAGGGGAAGAATGGGTCCCTGCACTTATCGAAATAAAGAGAACAATTAAAGTTCCCTCACTTTTGCTGGAGGACGATAAGTGAGAGTTGCTAGTAGCATGAGAAGCCATCAAGATGGTTTTTTTTAGTGAGAGAGAAAAGAGGAAAAGAAAAATTGAAATGATTGCAAATGAGAAAAGAAGAGGGAAAATGAGCGGTTATCACTTTAACATGATAGGTCTGTATGGACTTATGACCTTTAAGTTCACATAGACTTCATTTAATCATAGTCTACACTGACTTATGCCAACTTAGCCCACACAGACCTAGAACCACATGGCTCTTAGAGACTTCACAAGACATCTCTCAAAAGCCAGACAAATGCTATGACATTTTTAATATCAAATTGATGTTTTATGATATTCTTTCTTGCAAGATTGACTCAGCATCTAATCAACACTCTCAGGATTAACTCAATGTCTAGTCTAACATTTTTAGGATCAACTCAGCATCCAATCCAACATTTTTAGGATTAACTCAGAGTTTAATCCTCAAACTCAGATTCAACCTTATAAGCCAATCCACTACTTCGGGTTTAGCCTTATAAGCCAATCCATTGCTTCAAGTTCAGTCTTATAAACTAATCCACTACTTTGAGTTCAACCTCATAAGCTAATCCAAAATCTATACTAAAGCTTAATCAATAATGGTCTAATCAAAAGAAGCAAGCATTCGCATTTAGTGTCACTTTATGATAGGTTAGCATTCCTGACTCATGTACTTTGATATGCACTATTATTTGACAGCACACATCAAAGTGGGGGCAACTATATACACCTCACTCCTAACCCATCATGATAGCTAGAGATAGGCTCCTAAGCAATGGCACAAGCCTTTAGGAAGATGGTCCATACGGACCTATTAGATAATGTCCACACAGACTAATACAAAAACTGGCCCAAAATTTAGCCCACAAAGCCCATGGATTGGAGTACTTAAACTTAGTCCACAAGGACTAGTATGTATAAGTTAGCATGGACTTGTCGATGGAAAAAGCCTTTCAAAAGTAGAATTTTTACTATTTAGATTAGGATTCAGAATCCCATTAGGATTATAACTTCTTTCTAAATAGGAAAGCCTTAAAACCTAAGCCTATAAATACTTCTCTTGGTCTAAGGAGAAAGGAGGCTTAAAAACTTATTCTCCTAGCACATACATCATATTCTAGTATCTAGAATAAAATCCAAAATAGAAATACATCTATGTGACCCATTATCTTCACGAAGAGTACTTTTTCCTGAGTCTTTACACTCTCGTGCCATTGCTTAAAGAGTATATTCATTCAGGTAATATTTGAGGTCCTTTTCATCTTTCATATTGCTTTTATAGGCCTATAATCTCCAAAGATTAATTATAAGTGAGGCAATACCTTGTTATTCCTATTTTAAATCATAAGGAGTATGCCATTGTCATGAGATGTTTCATACTGTATTGTTCATCATTATCATGCTATGTTCATTTTATTATGTTAATTTGCATTAAATGGACTTAATTATGAACATAAGGACTGTATGGACTTAGATCTATTAATTGCAAATGTGATAAGGTCCGCACGGACCTATATTTCTTATATGAATATGATGAATTGGTCTACATGGACTTATATCCAGTAAGCATGACTTAGTATTTTGGATGTCTTGTTGTAAGCTATTTGATCTTGTTTATCACTCTATTACATTAATGTAATTATATCATGCATGAAAATACATAATAGCATGTAGAGAAATATAATGTGGTCTACATAGACTCTCTATCACTAGGGCTGTAGTTTGCACAGACTTATGGATGATAAATTGTGTTTTGTTCATTAAGCTTTGCCTTATTTATACAAGTAATTGTTCTTGACTTACAAGCTTTAAATGTTTTTATATCTTTGTACTTTTTATATGTTTTCCTAATGTGCTCTTGGTTTGACGTCGTTTAACTTGTTATCTTTTGAGTTTTAATCTATTTTGCTCACTAGACTGGAAGTCTAGATGAACATAACTTTTCCTCAAGGATAATTTGCACGGACTAAAGTTAGAGCTTTATGAAGTTCACACGGACCAAGCGATAGAGAGGTGAGACCATTTTAATGCCTTGTTTTATTTCTTTTAGTTATGTACTTATTATGTCTTTTAGTTTATGTTGGGTTGCAATAACTAGTTAATTAACTTGTTTCACATGCTAAAACCTAACTTCACATCAATGGGTTTTCTACCTGATTAAATGGTGTTTTCCTTAACAAAATGGATTTGTATTTTCTTAATCAAAAGTCACAATAATAAAATATATTTTCGAAGGCCAATCTACTAGAGATGGGAGTTGGGCAATTATTGTTAATTCCTATGGAATTATAGGTAGTTGTCAGGTGAAATAACAACTAATCAATGACTTAATTTATGGATGTACAATTATACTTGTTATATTATTTAAATATTACAATTTACTTCTTTACATGAAAAGGTGACATAACTACTTTCAATATAATACATGCTTACTTGAAAAGGATTGATAAAAATTATAATAAACAAAGAATGCATATTATTCAAGCATAAATAATATTTTAATTCTGAACCTTTCTAGTATAAAAGATTAGAGGTCCTAGTGTAGAGGCCAGGTGGCGACTTTATTAAACCACTTTTATTCCTAGTAAAAATACATGATCTCTATAACATGTATGTGTTTGTATGTCTTAATAATGCATGCTAGACATGTTTTATGCTCATATATGGTTGCATATGCATGAAAAGGCATAAGTTAAGTTATGTATGATAAATATAAAATGGATGATAAGGTATAAAGGCTTGGTGGCCGAATGGCCCTTGATATATATATGATTGTGTATACTTGACAATTTGATGTATTATGGAAATGTATGAACAAATGATGACAATAAGCATGAGTATGTGATACATGATATATGTTATAGATAAATGCATGTATAACCATGTTCATGATGCTATGATCTAATGACATGTAATTGAATGTCAAATCTTAATTCCATGCATGTTACAGGTTGGCCGAATGGTTTACATGTATGCACACGTACATAAGGTCCATATAATGCATGAATTGGAGGATGTATATCACATTTTTGATATAAATGGTTATGTGTATGTCAAAATCATAATGTAATGTGATTATGATATGTATCAAAAATAAGTAAGATGATATGGCCCATGGTCATGTAATGTGGCCATAATATGTTTGAGACATATTATGTGAATGTGTGAGATGTTACATTATTGTGTGATTCCATACTGCATTTTATGATGATGTTAGAGCATAATGTATCTTGAATGAGCTTATGCTTTAATGTGAATGAATATGGCAATTCCATGACATAAAGAAAATAAAAAACAAATATAAGAAGAAATGTAACGTTATTTATGTGTGATGTATGTGTGTTGATATATTGCCTTGAAATGTGATTAATTGCATGATATAATATGCTTGATCGCTAAAATAAGGCTTATGACATATTTTCCCAATTTTCTCATTTATTGGCTAAACCAAAGCAATTAAAAGCTATAATAAGCTTAAATAAGATGGTGCAACTAAAAATAAATCATTAATAGCCCACATGAGAAATAACCTAGTATGGATAGGTTGACTAGTCAACTAGGAAGTTTTATAGTAGCTACTAGGGTACCTCAATACCTTTATGTGTTTAATCCATAGGTCCACTAAATGTTTGACTCATGTGCTTATATTTTTTATCTTTGGATCCATGCGAGTGCAACTACCATGAAGGTCTAATAGGGCTATTGCACATACTCTATGCTAGTGCAGTAGCTGTTAAGGTCTAGAAGGGCCACTACACATTTAAGCTGGTGTAGTAGCTAGTTAAGTCCTTAATAAGGGCCACTACACACCATGATCCTATTATCCATAGGATATTCATTTTCCTCTAAAATGGGCATAATAAATCAAGTTTAATGGATAGTATTCAAATGTTACATGATTATATGGTTAAGATATGATTTTATGTATATGCTTAACTAGTGATGTGTTATGTGTATGATTTATGTTATGTTAGTGCATTAATGTATGCCATAGCCGAGGTTACATATAATGTGGCATTATGAATGATTTGTATATGTATATTTTGTATATTGACAAAAGGCATAAATGAGCAAGTTATTTCAATTAAACCACTAAGCTATTGCTTAGTGCATCGTTTATTTTGCAATGTGTAGGTAAAGAGACAATTCGAGCACAAGCCTCGAGAATTTAAGATTATCAAGAGAAGGCTATTTCTTTTTGTTTAATTTTAGTTTATGTATATAAAATTGTGTGATGTATAGGTTTGATCACTCATATAATGTATTATGAGCAAGATAGGCCTAAACTATATATAATTGTAAATTTTTGGATTTCAAAGTCTGTAGTCTATTTTAAAGTTTGTTTAAATAGTTTTATTCTATGATATCTTTTCCAAAGGTTGGGATTGATGTTTTTATTGATGGGTGATGTTAGAGTGATTAAAGGATCACAAATGTTAGGGAATGATTGAAAATGTTTATAAGTGTTTTTTTAATATACATGTTACTATTCATTTTTGGGATAGTGTCCTAGTACAGTTGTTATATTGTTAGGTTTTTGACATGAAGATTTTTAATAGTTAATTGTAACTATGTTTTTGAAAAGTTTTTGGTAATTCATGTTTTCATAAGTTAAATATTTATAAATGATGTTTTAAACACATGGTTTATGTATAACACTTAATTTAGTTTAGATAATGCATTTATGTGTGCATTCCTTAGTCGGGTTTAGTGATTAGCTAATGACCGGACTAGGTAAGGGGAGTCACATAGCTTTAATCTCTCATTTCTATTATATTTCTCTTCTCATCTAACTCTCTTTCGTTGTAATATGAGGTCTTCTTAATAATTTTATTATGTAATGAGATTACATAGGGTTAGAATAAGATAAAGATATGCAAGGAGCAAATTGAGAAGAAGGATTACTAAGAAGGACAAAATGAAGAAATAGTTCGACATGTTTTAATTTTTTTCTTTATTAGTTTTGTAATTCATACATACTGCTTAGGGTTTAGCCTAAATTGGTTCAGCTTAAATTAGTTCTCTTAGGCTTGAGAAATCAATGTAGAAAAATTCCATAACTAGATTATATATTTAATGAGATTAAATATGCATGTATTTAATGAGATTAAATATGAATGAGCATGACAAAGCATGCAAATTCCTTTAGCATGAGCATACCAAAGTATACAACCAATGATGAGATTTAAAAGGAAAAAACCCTTAATTAATTCTTAGACTTACAAGCCTTCTATTAATATGGTTATAACTAGAGTTCTTCTTAGTATTGAGTTATTAAGCAAACCTAAGCTTATACTACATCAAATATGTTACAAACTACATTAATAGTCCATCTCAGATAGTTCATTGGTTTGTTGAGCAAACTCAAGGCTAATAGGTCTAAAGGCATATTAAGGAAATGTGTATGAGATACACAAGCACCAAGCATTGGTGACCTAAAGATCAGTAGTTACATGGAAATATAATTGGCATAAGATGCTTATAATGTCTATTATGGGTTGGCTTGTTGGGAAAACCTAAGGTTTAACCTTAATAAGAAATGTGTATTGTCTCACTAGGAAAACTATTAGGTTTTCTTATATTAATGGTGATGGCTACTGATTTTCAATAAAATAGTGAGAGAACATATGTATTTTATTAAAGACCTTATAAAATGTATTCATATACATGATCATACACTAACATGTTTCTTAATCTTCATATGTCAGTATATCTACATCATGAGTTCATTTAATCTGAAATTAGGCAAAAGTTCTTAATGCCAATAAATTGACTGACTTAGTTTTAAAATTTAAGAATGATTCCTAAAAGTGAGAAAATATTATGTGTTAGACACATATATTCCACCTCCTTTGATTGATGTTCTTGCTGAGAGTGGGAAGATTTTCTAAAAGTACATAAAAACATTAATGGCAATATGATTACCTCTATGCCTTTTAAACTTTAGAAAGAGAATGGGAAATGGGTGCTCATCATTTATCATCTTATAGAATAGATAGATATGAGATAACTAAGGTGTTATTCCATTAGAAGATAATAGAGGACACTTTAACCTTATAGGTTGAAAGTGTTAGGCTTTAATTCCATGTGTTTTTATGAGATATTTAGAATTACGAGTTAATTTTGTAATCATAGATGGTAAACCTGATTAAGAATTTTCTGTTAGGAGCATAAATTATAGTCAAATTAGTTGAAAGCCCATGTAAGTGCAAATGGACTATTCCTAAAATGAAGACATTGCAAAACATGTCAAAAGGTCTTAAGTGAAAAGGAAGTATGTTAATTATTCAACTTTAGGTATTAATGTTATTAAGACTAATACTAATACTACTATTGATAATCACACATAGGTATTGGATACCAAATGTGGTTCTCATTTGGTTTATGGTTTTCAAGGACTAAAGAGTAGTAGGTTACTGAATAAGGGTAATGTGGACTTACTATACATAACCAATAGACGAAGAGTTACTATATTAACTATAACAACATATTACTTAGACTTGCCTCCAAGATTAGTATTAAAACTTAATAATTGTTATTATGTTCCGTCTTTGTACAAGAATATTATTTCTTTATCTTGTCTTATTGAATAAGATTTTAATATTTTCATTAATAAGAGCAAGGATAGATCAATTTATAAGGATATTGTTTTATATTGTTTGGCTTCTAGTATTAATGGAATTTATATTCCTAATTATCAAAAGGAGACCTATGACATTAATACCAAAAGACTTAATACGGATAGACTGAAACTATCTTTCTTATGGCATTGCCAACTTAGCTATATAAATGAGAAATGTATGACTAAGTTACACAAGTTTAGTGACTTAGGTTCATTTGATTATGAATCAACTGAAACATGTGAATCTTGTTTATTGGGCAAGATGACAAAGAAATCTTTTAGTGGAAAAGGTAAATGAGCTAGTGGTCCTTTAGACCTAATACATTTAGACATATGTGGCCCAATGACTACACATGCAAAATATGGGTTTCTCTACTTTATTACCTTTATTGGTAATTATTCATGATATAGGTATGTATACTTGATGAAGTATAAATCTATAGCTTTTAAAAAGTTCAAGGCATTCAGAAATGAAATTGAGAAATAACTTGATAAAAGTATTAAAATACTTTAATCAGACCAAGGTGGAGAACAGTTAAGTCAATAATTTCAAAGCTATCTAAAAGATAATAGGATATTATCTTAATGGACTCCTTTATATACACCACAAAA